>JANHGB010034195.1:0-60754 GCA_026283785.1 Coracopsis vasa
TGACCAAGCAGCCTTTTTCAAGGACAGCACTGCTTGCTCCACATGGAGAGAGGCCTAGAAAAGGTGGCCTAACCAAACCTCATCACGTAGTATTTTGGGTAACAGATATAACATTGATAGCAGCAGTATTGTACCGCTGACAAAGAACCTAACAAGAAAGCAGTACTCTTACTGCATTATAATGTATTATTTTGTACCTGCACTAAATATTATTTTTCCTTTTTGAATGTTTCATTTTGTTCTTTGATCCTGATGTCATAAATTCCTGAAGTCAAGCATGGACAGCTTGTTTCTTTGATGTCTTTATCCACCTATAGAGTCATAAACTAACATTTCAAATAACCAACAATCTGTATTTTCCAATCTAATTCAAAAAATCAGAATCCTATGTCTGTGTGACTCCGTAAAGAGATTAGTGTTTCATTTTGTAGAAGGTGCTGACTTTATTGACTTAATTGATTGATCTGCTCCTGTGCAATGAAAGTCATAAGAATGTCTTGTTATATTATTATTATAGTTACTCAAGTTTTGATTTTGAGAGTAACAGCTCAATTCTGTGTGCGCTGCTTAACACAGTCTAGAAACTGCATACAATCTACAGGACTGAGGAGCAGATACAGAATCACAAGAAGAATGAAAAAAAAAGAAGTATTTGTATTATTGTTGAGGTTTCCTGTAATGTGAATTTTAGAGGTAAATTTGGGGTTCTCATTACTCACAAATCTTATATTCCAATTAAGCACATGCTTTATATTTTAATATTTTCTTTCGTCTGCATTTTATAGTAAGCTTGAACTATGTTAATTTGCAAAGGCATAGGCTTTTCATTTCATTTACTCTATTTGGAATAAGTCAATTTTAATTTGTATAAAACAGATCTCCAATAATGAGATTCTCCTCTACATGTCTTTCAGTTTCCCTATGGTCCTGTAGGGCCTGACAAGGATATTTCTTTGCAATTATGACTTAATTAAATATTCCCTGAAGAGCTGCTATATATAGCAAAGTCATATAAGTAGTTGTCAGCCATTTAAAGTCAATACTTTCAGCAGGCCCATTTCTACCATTCTCATCAAAGTCTTGAGAGAAGACTTTGATTTAGTATGAATTATAATGGTGCATGGAAAAATAAACATCATGGTTGTTTTCACAGTCTCCAGAACTGTAATTTATAAAACATACCTGAAGGTTACCTATATCAATACATACATAAGGAAAATTTATCGTGCTACTATGTTTTTATTCTGCCTCACATTCTTATAAGATTGGCACTACCATATGTGCCAGAGAATCATACTGAATCTATTGAAAATATCCTAAATTAAAATTTTTCACTTTTTTTTTTTCTGAAAATATGTTTCTGAAGGATGAAAACGAGGATAGAAAAGAATGAGTAGGAAGGTCAGTCTAGTGTAAGAGAGAATCTAAAAGTGAGAAAAAAACCCCAACAACCTAAAGTTCTAAAAATTAAGTATTAAAATATGTCATAGCACTAATCTATTTGCTTAGTAAAATATGTTGTAGTTAATGTTAAGGAGTAGTCCCAACCGATGACTAGCCTTTAGTGTTTCTATATTTCCTGTGAACGTTGCTGTTCTTTTGCCTTTGTTCGTCCTGTCTCCCCACAATTTTATAATGTCAACTTCATTATACTGAAATGTTTTCTTTCCACAAAATTTCCAAAAGTAGTTTGCCGCTCTATAATGCAGAATACTGTATACATTTCTCTTTAGTGTATAAATATAAAAGCATACCCTTAACAATGGAACAAAAATCTAAAACGCACACAGGAAAATGGGACAATTCTAACCTAAAAAAGAAAACAAACCCTGTGGGCATACTTTTATGTTACATTAGGGATTACTGCCAAAGAGAATTCTGACTTAATCTAGTGTCAGCCTTTGACATTTTTCTAATGTTGACTTCTGCCCTTGTTCCAAATAAGTGATCCTCCTAATGTAGTTTTATTAGTTTTATTAGTAGTTTGTAGTTTTGAAAGACACTAAAATAGAAGGACCACTAAAAGTAAAGGAAAGAAGAACACAAAAGGACCTCTCTGAGGCTGGTTAGGAAAAACTTTCCTATCAATCAGATAATTTTATGATTCCCTCTCAATACACTGGTGTTGGAGACCTGGTATATTCTGTGATGCGTAACAGCCTGTATTCTTTCCCAAAAGCTTGGATTTGATTTTGCTGAACTTTTGGTGCACTATTGCCTGATAATGATGACTGAAAGAGTTGCTTCAAAAAAGTTGCTTAAAACCCAAATATTTTTCTGTCTGCTTCAAATTTCCTACCTTCCAATGTGATTGAACAGCCACAAGATCTTGTATTATGAAACATTGTGAATAATGGTACTGCATCTTTATAATCTACAACCATTCAGTAAGCTGTATACTAGTGCTTGTTTTCTCATTTGTCTGCTTCTATAATCTGTAGAGGATACCTGCAATCTTTATCTATCAATTAAAAGAGAACATCCAAACATCACAGTCACTGGGGTTTTGTACTTCTTCTCCTTCTTTAGAGCTGAAGAAAAATGCAAGTGAATTCACAAACTAACTAAAAAGAAGCAGAAAAAAATCAATATCATAGCATCATAGAATCATAGAATGATTATGGTTGGAAGGGACCTTAGGATCAATGCCCCTACCATGGGCATAGACACCTTCCACTAGACCATGTTGCTCAAGATCCCTGTCTAACCTGGCCTTGAAGACTGCCAGGCATCACAACCTGTGCCTCACCAATCCCACAGTATAGAATTTCTTCCTTAACTTAAAATCTCCCCTGTTTATGTTTAAACCCATTACGCCTTGTCCTATCACTACAGTCCTTGATGAAGAGTCCCTCCCCAACATCCCTGTAGGCACCTTTCAGGTATCGGAGTGAATGAGTAGCTGAGGAAGGAGCAAGGACATGAAAAAGGCACCAGCCAGATGGGACACTGTTGATCACTGTGTATTTGAATACGCAATGTGTCTAGTATGTTAAGTGCCGCATAAGAGACATGAGAGGGTGGGATAATAGAAAATAAGGTCTAGAGGGCTCTCAATATAAGGAAACTACTCTTAAATGCATGGAAAAGCAATCAAGATCAATGCTATTACTGTTGGTATTTAAATCATTGCATGAATATGATGTGAGCAAACCACAAAAAAATATGCAGGTCCCGGTGCAAAAAGGAGAGTATTTTATGCATAAATTTTGTAATTAATTAATTATTTTAATATAAGCATTTGAATAATAGAAGTGTGTTGCGGTTTAAGGCCAGCTAGTAACTTAGAACCGTGCAGCTGCTTACTCACTCCCCCTGCTCACTACCTCCTGGTCCTGGAGGGATGGGCAGAAGAATTGAAAGAATGTAACTCCCATGGGTTGAGATAAGAACAGTCCAGTAACTAAGGTATAACACAAAACCACTACTGCTACCACCAACAATAATAATGATAAGGCAAATAACCGCTCACCACCCACCGACTGATACTCAGCCTGACCCGAGCAGCGATCTAGCCCTTCTGAGTAACTGCCACCAGTTTATATAGTGAACATGACGTGCTGTGGTATGGAATACCCCTTTGGTTATTTTGGTTATTTTGGGTGAGGTGTCCTGTCTCTGCTTCCTCCCAACTTCCCCTCCTCCCTGGCAGAGCATGAGACTCAGAAAGACCTTGGTCGGAGTAAACATTACTGAGCAGCAACTAAAAACATCGGTGTTATCAGCGCTGTTGCCAGGCCAAAAGTCAAAAACGCAGCACTGCACCAGCTACTAAGATGGAGAAAAATGACTGCTACTGCTGAAACCAGGACAAAGGGCTATTGGAAAAAAAAAAAGAAGGAATATTAGAAAGCTGTTTCTAGTATGGTTACACAAAGACAGTCTAAAACCAGTAGTATTATCAGTAGTAGCAGCAGTATTATAAGCAGAAATACTAACACTAATGCAAATAGTATAGTAAACTGCTTTAATACATGAACTATTTTTTTGGCAGTAATCACCTAAAAGTTACCAATGAACACCAGTGGGTGTTAATCAGTAAGAAAATATGATAAAGGTCCTTGGTGGAACAAGAAGAAGAAAGTTTGAAAGTTTTAATATAAGAAGTTTTAATAAAAAGCGGGCACTCCATTTAGTACAATATTTCCTTGAGCTGAAAGCACAGAAACGAAAACCAAGGTGTTAGGCAATCTGTCCTAAGACTTACCTGCCTTTGTAGTTAGGCCTTTCCTTCTACTCCTGGACAAAATCTCTCTTGCAACAATTCAGCTTATTGCTTTCTGCCTTGCACTAATGAACATGGAAGACTAATTGCAGACCTCAAGACAGATATTTGTAGAGGATACTTTGTGAGCTCCTGCCTTGATGATTTTATACCTACTTTTCAGTTCTTATCTTTTGACTGCTTAAGTAGCCATTCAAAAGTCTTTCCTGCAGCAGGTTGAGTGTATGGAAGAATTTCTTTATGGTAATATATTTGCTTCCCATCATATCCAGGGTCTTTAGTCTCTTTAGGTCATTGCCATTATAGTAAAGTGTTCTTACACAGGTAGTATCTCAGCAGGAATTAAAGGATATTGTATTTGCATCCTTGGTGGAGAATGAACTTTTAATGTAGAATTCAAAGGGATTCAGTTGACATGTGAAGAGGGTACATGGGCCTGACAGCATGTATTTCCAACTATGTGTATGAAGCTTTTTCTAAGGGTATGGTGAGAAAACAACTGTCTTACATGAAGCAAACTGAAGAGAACATGAACAAGTACAGACAGAAAGCATTGCACTAATTAAGTCTTCATGGAATAATAAGCATTTTTTTAGCACATTCTTTAAATATCATGTTGATTGAGAAGAGCTAAGATGTAGGGAGAAGGATTGTATCACAATGTTTAATGGTAGTATACAGTTCTGTAAATTTCACTTTTTCAGATAGCCATCTTCTTTGTCTCCCCTATCTCTTGCTTCTTCAGTATTAAAAAAATCTGTTCATACTCTGTTCCATCTTGATAGGTAATTGTTACTGTGGAAGAAATAAATTCACTCAAAAGACAAGCAGCCAGCAACACAGGGTTCACATGATTTCCTGAAGAACTATACCAAATTAATCAGCTATACAGAAATGCGTAATTAGTCAGAAGGCTGAAATTAACCCAGTGTAAGTAGAAAGAATAAATAAAATACCTGAACCTTTTGGAAACAAGTCAAACCAAAGACTAGCTTCAACCTATTAGTCTAGATATTGCGCAGAGTTCTTCCAAGCAGACTGGGATAATAAAAAATAATTTCTTTTTCCTGTCTGGTTGGCAATATGGACTTTTGGTTTTCTAAATCTCCATATGAATCTCATTTTACTGGTGATAAGATGCACAGAAAATCTACACCTCTTCTTTGAAAAGAAAAATTGGATATGTTCATTGTACACAATAAAACATGCTGTCAGTACTCACCATCCTTAGCACCCATTTAAATTATTGCAAAACTAGGATGACAGCAGCATGTCCTATGTAGACAGAACTGTAGTCTTTTTATTTTTAATGGAGAAATTGGGGAAAAGTATTCTCTCTTCTTCAGTACTTAATTAGATCTGCAAAAATGAGAAACTTGATTTATTCAACTGGTATCCAAAGCCATTAGTTATGGACTAATCCCAAATCACAAGTTTCCACTTGAGACTATAGCTGAATAGTAAATCAAGCACATACGACATAAACAAGTGTTCTTCATTACAAAGGCTTTCAAGTATAATTTGCATCATAAACCCAATCTAGCAAGCTGCACAATCTTGCAGGCTAAGAAAGACAGTGTGCTGTTTATTCGTTATGCTCATTTTGAACAATGTCGTTTCTAAAATTATATGAGAAAAGCACAGAAATTACCTAATGGCTTCTTTTTTTCCTGTAGTCTTAGGATGCTGAATTACTTCAAACTGTTTTGTCAGAATTCCAGACCTTAGATCTAGCATTTGTGACAATGATATGAATGTGTGAATTAGGCACTACCATTTGTCCTGTTGTTTTGACTATGTCCTCTGACTATTGCTCAATTACACATCTCTAGAGAACAGAAAATCTTAGACATTCTTACTGCTTCTGGGAAGTTGCTGTAAATACACATGCGTCATGCTGCCTTGGAGTATCTTCCTAATCTATTATGGAACCAAAATGAAAGACAGTAAATATCCAACATTTAACCTGGAAAACAAATCAAAATCCCTTTATTAAGCAGTCTATAGGTTAAAAATATCAGAGATTCAGTGTTGAAAAGAAGTGGCAAGCTGTCTCAACATCTTTTTGGCTGTGGAAGGACTATGACAGCAGTTGTATGCTGTCTGCATGCCATCAATTTTATATTTCCTTGCTTTCCAACATTTGTTTGCTTAAGTAGAAACTTCCTCTTGAATGGTCAGGCTTTCCAACATTTAAAGTTTGTGAGGTCTGTGGTTTTGTTTTTTATCTATGCTGCAATGCCCTTTTAAGGCATTTTCCAAAAAGGTTAGTTTCATGTCTGTTAATAATTTTTCTTTCCGTGACTGAGGCTAAGAAGCAACATTCCAACACAGTGTGAAATATCTGGCTATGTTTATTATTAACAGACCATCCTACAAGATAGCTTTGTTAATAATGTAAGTCACACACCAGTGCATAAGATTTTCTTCTTGAAAAACTTTACTTCCTTTAATGTCTTTTCATTTTTATGTGACTACCTTACAATTGTCACTCCATAAATTACTGCTAAATTGTGCAGAGGAGCTTGCAGACAGTTTTTCTGTAAAATAAATTTTGCTTAGCAATCGTTTTTATAACAGTTTTTGTGAGAAACAGAGAAGAAAACATTTTGTGTATGTTAGTGAGAAGGTCATATATATAATAAAAAAAAGTTGTAGGTACTAAGGAGACCACATGGCATTGGAGAATTACAGATTGCAGACTGCTTTACTATACTGGTTCATTTATGTAGGATTCTCTTTTGAAACTGGGTCCAAGATTAAGATCAGAGAATTTTTTTTTGCTTATTTCAGTGGGTCGTACTTTCGTCAAATATAGGATCTTCATACGTTCGCATCACCTTGCCTGGTCCTATATCTTGAAAAACTTCTGGTCCTAGGACTTTTTCTTGATTTTGTTTAAATACTTTTACTAACAGGGTTAATAGCAATTGAAACAGGAACATCAAACATCTACTGGAAAAAAATAATCACATGTTCAAAAACTATTAAAATACCGTTTCTAATGATTATCAGTTAGAAATCGGCGTACATGCCAGATTCACAAATTACTGAGATTTTTTAATCGGCTGAAAATGTCCTCACTAGGCTTTGAAATTGTAGCCACAAACCTTGAACCAGCTTTGTTAACTGAATTCCTCAATGATCAGCAAGCACTGTATTCTCATTGCACCCTGGCCTGCTCCTGTCAGCAACCACTGTGGAAATGAAAGGAGGAATACAACCTGTGCATTGCTGCTGGTTTTATCTTTTTATCTTATTGTGTTTTGCAACCATATATTTTTCATTATTTGCAAGTTGGAAGACAATATGCTATTTGAAAATGAAGTGCAGTTATTGGACAACAAACAAAAGCACTTTGAGTCAAGTTTCTTGAGAAAATTCTAAAAGGAGTCTCTTATTATTCTTGCAGGCAGTATAAATTAGTCCCAGACTAGATAAAGACACTTGGATAAAGTAGTGGCAAGACAAGGGTTACTTAATCTAGCATCTTCAGAATCTTGGATAAAAATACAGGTTACAAACTGCTACCATTATTTATGGTCTTTTGGATTTCTAGTGTTTTTCATAGAGGGTTCCATTTTTTTACTGTAAACATTGTTTAATTGCACCTGTACTGGGAAACACTCACAGATACATGACAGACAGGAATTTAAGTAGGCATTGGTGATATTGCAGGGTAGTATTACTGGACTGGAGCCATTGAATCTATGGCCATAACCTAACTATAATGCAGAGAAAATCTGGGTAGAGATTTCTCTTAACACAGAGAAAAGAGAACTAGAAATGCAATAAAAGGAAAACTTCATTGAAGCTTTTTTGAAAAAAAATTAGGTGAAAAAAATTTCTAATTTGCTGCATGCATGGTAAAGAAACAAGGAGGAGTCCCCTTCTGCCTCAGAGTTTGTGCAGCATGCATGATGTGAGAAACACTCTGTACTCCAGGCAGTAGAGATCTAAAGCTGTGGATATTCTGTCAATTCTGGGTCAGCATTGTAGAGAGCAGTTCCAAATCAGGTTGCCAAGGGCACAAGAGAATGATGCCTGGCTGGGTGCCACTCTAATAGGTATAAGAAGTTAAATATAACATATAAATTCACTTTTTTGGCCAGCGATTCATTCCCAGCAAAAGAGATGGTAAAGACACCTTTTTGCTCCAAGCATTCTCCTACAACTTTTAATTATTTATGTCCATTTTGTTTCAGGAAATTTATTATAGTTTAATGATTCATTTACAGTAGTTGCTTATCAGCAAAAGTAATATTTTGGCAAGAGAAGCCTTGATGGATCTTCCAAATATGTCAGGTGTTAAAATGCTTGCATTGCTTGCACTCCAGCATTTGGCTTCCATCTATGCAGAGCAGGAAGCTACTATTCCAACTTTTCTTAAGTACATAATTCTTTATTAATGATAGAACTAATCTGTACTGATTTTGTGTACAATTTAACATTCTTTACCTTGGTTTCTCAGAAGATACAAAACCAGACGTAGCTTATATACAGATCAATCTGAGTAATGGGTTTGGCCGGTCAAATATGCTGGACATGCTGAACAGTGTTTACACAACATAAAGATGATTTAATTTAGTTACAGTGGAAGCATCAATATTGCTGTGTTCAAATTTGATGTGCTAGTAGGCCTCTGTCTGTGTAGTAACTTTTCTTCAAAGATGACAAAATGCTTCGGAAAATATTAGACTTAAACACAGAATTGATAAGAGATTAGAAAATCCTGCATAGGAAATTATGAGAGGAATTTAGGTCTCTTATCTTGGCCCACACACACAAAAAAAATCAGGACTGGAACTTAATGTTTCTCAATGGGAAATTAATGTTTTCAAGATATCTTTTTTCTCTTCTGGTTTTGATTTGATTACTTATATATTCAGAAGTGTTTGGGTCTTTTTTCCTGGTAATAGGTGGTTCTATTTTGCCATGTGTGGTCCAAAATCTGTGTAGAACTTGAACAAATGCATTACTATGGCTTGATCCAGGATAAGACCTAAGAATTCAGTGGATGGATTTCTATTTAGCAGACTTTGGAGCACATCCCAGTGAAGACTCACATTTTCATCCATAATATGCAAAATGTTAGCGCTTTGGTACTACTTTTAAAAATAAAAAACGCCTTAATATAGCTAAAATGTAATAAGATTTTGTATTCAAAACCAAGACAACGGAGTCTTAAAAGTCTTTCCCCTTCTAACCTTGCTTTCTGTATGTCTGTAGTATCAATGGAAGTTATACGGTATTTTTTTCCTTAAGTATTCTTAGTTCTCTAACAGGAAAATAGACCAATTTTTTCTTTTCCAGAAAACATGTTTAACTAGTGGAGACAGATAGACATGTTCCAACTGCCATTTTAGTGAGTCTGGAAGTTGCTTTTGCAGCATTACTGAAGAACCACAGGACATTTAATATGACAGACATAAGAAAAAATTTTAATTTTGCCTAAAATTATGACAGCTGCAGTGTAGTTCACCTTTTATACTTTGGTTCTTCCATGCATTTTCACAGCAATATTACTTAGTAATAATTTATTTTTTTTGTGCTATTGTCAAGTCATGATAAGGACCTTCCCATTGTCCCTTTACAAACACAGGGAAAAAGAGATCATTATTGCAAGAGGTTGATGTGACATCTGCTGTCTTTTTCGTGATTAAGGTTTAAGTGGACACTTCTGAAGTTAAAACTTACACCTCCACAGAAATGCAACTGATTCATACCTTTATAGGAACAAAGGAGCATAAATTACCCATTGAGAGATTGTAATAATTTAAGTGTAAAGGTTAAAGCTGACTTCAGTTAAATCAATAGTAAAATCCATTTACTTCAGGGTCAGTGGTGAACCACTACAAGTTTCCCATGCAATAACTCACTGTTAAAACTATTAGTGGGAATAAGAGAGTAGAAATTATTTGATCCCACAGAAATTTCCAATAAAACAGAAGAAAAACACCATCCAAAATTTTATTTCTCATTTCTTCAGGTAAAAAGAAAAATAAATCTAAACATGTTATATAATGTTTTCAATAGTATTATAATACGTATGATAATATTATATAATGCACTATATTTTGCATCTAAATACAGCTAGATTTAAACCCAAAGACTAGAAAAGGCAGTGTTTTCAACTAATACTGTACCCAAAGTCCACATAAGTCTCAAACTAAAGGGAAAATCTCAATGTGTATTACTAAATGAAAGGGTGAAACAGAAGGAAAAGGAAGAGTTATATATATAAAAAAAAAAACAGCAAGGAATTTGCAATGTAATTTAAAAAAAAAAAAGAATTATAGTTAACAGGCAACCTGCCTTTTGCAATTGACAGAGAATAAAAATGGAAATTACTAGTAAAGGAGTTATATAGAAATAAAGGTTAAGAAAAAGTTTGCAAATCTCTATAATGACACTGCTCTCTCACAAACAAAATACACTTTGCTGAATGTCAAACATCTGCTTATCGTTCATATTTTATTTTCAAAATATATTGTCAAAGAAGGTTGTTTCATGCACTTTGACAAATCAGCCTAGATACTTTTCTGTTTCTGCTTGAAAGTTTCCAGCATTAAGAAGCTCATTTCTTCCTCAATTCCTCATGCTTCTATGAGTTTAAGAGAATATTTTGCAGTTGCTGTTGAGAAATTGGAGCTTCTGTGTAATTTTGATTGCTTCATTGAGCTGTAGGAAATGTTGTTTGCTTTGTTGTTTGGATTTTTGGTTGGGTTTTTTTGTTTGTTTGTTTGTTTTGGGTTTTTGGGTTTGTGTTTGGTTTTCTCTCCGCCCCCCCCATCCCCCCATCCATCTTCTATTAATATTTTGTTAAAAAAAAGAAAGTCACAACAAAAGCCTTTCTGTGTTGGAAACTGCATTTTACTCAATATTGTTTGGAGAGAATCAAACCTTTAATTAGTAATGGAGAGTGTATATGCAAGGCCTATTTTTCCCTTAGGCAGAACATGCCCTTGATTTAAAGACAGAATAACTGTGAGCAATAGAATGTAAATTTTAACAAAAAGCCTTTACAGTCACCGATAGAAAATCACTAGAACTGAAGTGTTCACACAATGCTTTCTGTAAGTTGATAATAGCTGAGCTAATGCTACAAATCTGTGCTTTTCCATCCCTTAGCAAAACATATTTCTACTTGCAAAATGGTCACACAGACCTTCTAAACCAAGAAAATGTGAAAAAACAAGCCTGAGTCACTGTAACTCCATTTTTCCCTCTTCATTGTTAATGTCATTTACCATATGAATTTTTAAAACTGATTGACTTTTATTATACAATTATGTGATATCACATATAATAGTGGGTTAATAGGCTTTTTAACAATCAGTGTTATTAATTAACATTTATTATTCTTTACAATTATATATTTACAAGTACTTCTAGGCACAGTTCTTCAGATTCTGCATCTCCATAAATGAAAAGGCTTTTCTAGGCTTGTCTCTGAATAGATGTAGCATGCTTAGGATGCATTATGTCTAACAGCATAAATCATGCTGTTGTCTCTGATGCTGTAAATTACAGATGTGTCATTAAGGCACTGCTGCCACTTCCTATAAACATGGTCTTCAGGGCCTGTCTGACTGTATGTGTGTGTGTAAAAACAGTGGCTAGCACATCGTGGGTGTTGATGGAATACAAATGACTGTAATTCTATTGTATGCAGCACTTCTTTTGCTCAGCAACCTGAAATGTTGCATTTATCATTAAGAGTACAGATGTTCTCCATAGAGAATATCGCATAGTGGGAAGCCATACTGAGATAGTCTACCAGCTATCTAAAGTCTTGCTGTCAGCTGATCATAAAGGACTTTCCAGGGTTATAAATACCATAAGACTCATTGAGCAGATGGGGAAATTGAGGCAAAGAAAGATAAAGTCTCTTGCTTGTTTGGCTAGTGTTGGAAGCAGCAGAAGAGAAAACTAGAAATTCTTTCCATGAAGATTTATTTTAATTTAGATATTTTAAATGCTTCTATACTTGCTTCAGCAATAGCTTTTATTAGGCAATCCCTATTAACAAGCAGTATTAAATTTGCTGCTATTTTTGGGTGCAAACTATAGAACAATTATTTTTAAATGTATTGTAAATATGTTTTCGTTAAGCATATACACACAGGGCTCAAATTTGCCTTTCTTTTTCCTTGTGCAAATCTTACTGATTAATTCAGAAAGCAAAATGTAGTACAGACATCTCGTATTCCTAAAATAATATCAATTTAAGGCATTTTCAGAGTTTGGAAGTACAGAGCAGAACAAATATGTTCTCATATGTTCTTTACTAGTTTTCCCAAATGCACATTATCACTCTTTCTTCTTTTTCTTTTTACTTAGAAATTCTCTATAGCTGCCATTCTACTTGTAACGTAACTTTGCTATCCATTTTGCTGCCTCCAGGTCAGCAAAGATATTAAATGCAAACCTATGCCTCAATGACAATAGATGCATTAAATACGTTCTTATCTTAATGCATATGTGTAGATAGTTTCGGAAAAAACCAACATTGATCTTACATCAACATGTTTAATAGAATATATGATGGTGCTGCTGGTTTGGGGATTACATGTGGATTAGTTTTCTGCCCTGGAAATAATAATCTCATACCTACTTTCTTCTTTCAAGTTCTTTCTTTAAACATGTTCCATCAGTGAAACTAGAATTTTATCATCCTTGAAGACTACAGTTGTGTCTGTGAATACCCTTACAAATTATTTCTAAAGAATTACTGTGTCTATAGTCTGTTTGTTTCAGACATGAGGAATTCATATTTGTGGTATCATTAATGCATAGCCATCTGATATGAATTAAAATAGTAGTGTTTTGTTTCTATTTTTGTTGTGGTCTGTATGTTCCATTTTCTATGCACCTCCCTTATTTTAACTTTATCTCTTTTTTTGAACTATTTTTGTGCTTCTGTATTTGTTTTCCTCACAAGTAATATTTTCATTAAATACAAATTTTAAGCCATCATCAGATAGTCTGCTGCTTTACTCTTGGAATAAAATAATACGAAAGATTATTTTAAATACTCCTGTTTGCACTTTGCATGATGACAGCAAATGATGTTGGATGATAGCCTGTGGGAGAGACAAGGAAAAATAGTTGTTTCATGTTTTGTCTTTTACTTTGAAAAAAAGTCTGTTTCTAATCATCAGGTCTCTTAAAAATATAAGTTACATTGACTGAGTTATCACTGATGTCCTCATCCAAAGCCTATTAGAAACCTGTAGGAATCTCTCCAGCAACTTTAATGGTTATTTATTAAACCTTGAGTAGGGTGTTTTGCAGTACCATTTCCGTCTGGTATTCTGAAAATATTTTTCTTATTAAACTCCCCACAAACTGTTTCTTTCTTCGGAAAAAGCATGTGATTGGCACATTCAAGATTGCTATTTGAATTACATTTTGTGTGGTTAAAGGCCACAGAGAAACAGGTCTGTTTTCAACGTTCAGGATTTTCCATTGCTGCATAATTTGAGCATGCCCATGAGCCGCCATGTCTTCTTTCATCCACCATTTTCAGTTCAGAAAAAAAGACCTTGAACTTAACAGCAACCTCCAAGCTGTGAAGATATTCAAATGTTATCTGCATGCACATGTAAGGGAACACACACACATGCAAGTATATACCACTGGCTGGAGCCACATTTGTATTAGGGTTCAAGATGATATAGTTTGAAATAGTTGCAAGCATAAAAATGAAGCCTTATGAATCATCACTGTGATGAGCTGCTGAAGCATTTGATGAATTAGAAGCTCATGTGATAGCATTTGGTCAGTTCATCATATAACTTTGACTAAATTTTCTTTTCTGTGAGCACTAATATCTGAGGAGAATTAACATTTCACTGAAAGTTTTACTTCTTTCTCAAAATCCACAATTTTTACCGTAGCGTGATACTTGCAGATGGCTGAGAGCCATACACAACTGTATTCATTTGGATACATGAAATCCTTACTAAAGAGTCAAAACCCAAAAAACTTTAGTATACTAGCAGAAAAAAAAATAAGTAATTTTTTGTTTTTGAGGCTGAGGTGGGGGAAACAATAGATAATAATCTTCGCTATGTGAACCAGATTATATTTCATTTCTAAAAAGGCCCAAGACATTGGATATTTTAAATAATATTAATAGGACAAGAAATCTAGTTTGGTGTAGTCTGGGAAATCTTTTATGTCACAAAAAATGTTTATTCTTCTTCTATTCGCCTCACTCTGATGAAAGGATGTGGCTTTGCAGGCAGAAAAATATATTAAACAATTATTTTTTAAAGAGTCTCTCAAGCAGTCTAAGATAGCTTTTTTGTAGCACATGGTGCGTTCTATAGCCTTACTGATGAGCTGTGAAACGAAAATTGTAAGCAGAATGTGGTCTTTCTGAAATGTATCTTTAAAAAGAAATGAGTGTATCATTGTGTTCGATATCCTGTGCATCAAATGTCATGTTGGCATTGGAACTATCATGGCACCAAAAGTGCCAAAGACTTATGCTAGCTGTGCTTGCTCTTCTCCATGAGTCCTGCTCTAAAGATTCCTTATCTAAAAACTCCTGCTCTGATCTCTTTCTTGTGAATGCAACTGCCCACAGTCTCTTGCTGAGGACCAAATCCACATATGAGTCCAAACACCTTATTTTACATTTTTTGTGGTTTGGATTTTAAAGCATCATCTGTTTTCCCATTACTAAGAATAGCATTATTTTTGCCAGCAGTATGACCACAGTGGCTTTTACACTAATTCCTGTTTAAGTCTCATTGCTGTTTAAGCACTTTGCTACTGCTGTTTAATAGTTACAGATCCCTGCTTTCTGAAACATTCCAAGAGTACAACAGGCCATAACTTTAAATAAAATGCATAAAAAGGATACAGCATAACTCATGTATAGTAGAGTGCTTTGTGTAACCTCCTCAGTTTTTCATGGTATAAAACAATTCTATATGGATTGTATGTCTAAATCTCAAGTATTATAGCTTAAATCAAAAGAAAACAGCTTCTGAGGGGACAAAACAGTCAAACAATTCATGTCCCAAAATAACTGACCCAGAAACAACTCCAAAACCACCAATATAGCAACATCTGGAGATCTGTGAAGAACCAGATGCTGCTGCAAAAATATCTTCCACAGTTTGACATTTGGTGCTGTAACTGATGTCCAAAATACGGTTGTAAATATAATGGAACATATAACTCCTCTACCACTACTCCTTTTTTAATAGAGAAAAACACTATATAGCATGATTCAAGACTTCTAAGTAGTTTGGGAGTGATGAAAAGACAAGCAAAGTAAGCATCTGTAAACAAAATAATGTAATCATAATTAAAGTATCTTGCTGTGTACTGGAGCTCCTAGTCATTTTCATATAGATGAACTCCTATAGAAACTCTAGATCTGACCTAAGGACCTTGAATTAATTCTCATGTTTTCTCTAAAATGTCTCATGTCATTATTTAAAAATACATTTGTCAAATTTCAGAACACCTTGAAAATTGGTATTGTTTATTCCTATATGTTTATCAGACTTTGTTTTTTGTCAAAGTTAATGATTAAAGCAGACTTTTCTCTTACCTATGACTTTTATATCACTAGTGATCACTTTAAAGCAATTTAAATAGTGTTTATGCTTTTACCATGTCCACTTGGAAGTATTTGCTTTACCTTCTCCAAAATGAGATTGATGATGTGCATTCTCTATTCTACTTCAGTTCTACCCATCCTGCTTGTTTTCTTCACTTTATATGAATTCTGCTGAGAGCAACAGGCTGAAGATCACCAAAACCACTTATCAAGCAAAGAAGAAAAAGAGACTGATCTTGATCATGTATTGTAAGGATTGGCTTAGGCAGAAGAGACTCAAAGTTGGATGAAAAAAAGCAGAATAGGATGAGTAGGATGAGGTAAGCAAGTTAATAGCTGATGTTTATCAATTAAAAATACAGTAATGAGTATGCATATAAGAATGTACAGCCAATCTTTCTTGAACTCATTTGAACTAATAGTCTGAATTCTTACTCTAGACATATGAGGAAAACACATTGGCACATTCTTAACTTTCCATTAATGCCTGATTTCTTTAAACTATTTTAGCCTTGAACACATGCTTTACTTATTCTGAGTGGTTTCCTGAATAGTCTGAGACCACTTTTTAGTTAGGAAGAAAACTATGGCAACTTACTGTATTTCTAGGTAGCAATGGCTGATACATTTTACTGTGACTGAGGCTTACTAGGTCAAGTTTGTCTTATTACTACTTTGTATTTTCCCCATCTGTTAGTAGCCACCGGTCATATCGCATGCCCGTTCCTGATTAGGGCCTTTCTATATTGCTGTAATAAAAAATAAATAGCAGTCAAAATAATAACAATGAGGTTTTCAGGATGCAATGAATAAGTGCATCTCTCCTGCATTCATTTTGTAAGGAAAACAAAACAAACCCACAGATTTAAGAGAATTCATATACAAGATGTTTTTGCTGACTTATATATTTATTCGTCAGATATAATTGCACTTGGTGAAAACAATACTAATGTCTTAAAAATTGGCTAATGATCCTTGGTTTTCCATTTGAGATTCCTTAGAAAGAGACCTAAATGCGGTCTGGAAAAGAAGAAAAAAGACCTTATAAAAACTAGTTCCTAAATTCACTAGCCATTTTTGGTTAATCTTGGCCAAAGGAAATACTCAAAGTAACAATACATCTTAAGTAAATGGTTTGGATTTAGTAAAACCCAAAAGCTTTCACTGGTGAAATGAAAAACAAGATGTTTACAGGCATTCCTGGGACACTGAGATGTGATTTACAAAAACTGAATTGACCTCATAAACCCAGCGTATGTGGTTGCTTTAAACCAGGAATGAAGTTGAAGAAATGACTTGCCTCTGCGCTCTCTACAATGTGCTGTGACTTAAATGCATAGTTGAGATAGAAGCTTCCCAAACAAGTTCTCAGAAAAAAACATGACGGTGCCAAGAACAACTCCCCATCTCTTGTCTGAACCACAGAACCACATTAAAAGTTTCATTTTGTTTGTTTGCTCCCTTGTATTTTGACATTTTCCTTTTTTTAATAATTAAATTGGTTTATCATTTGACCATAAATGAATTTTTGCTTTATTTTTCCTGTTTTCTTATGACTGAAGTAAACATGCTAAAATATAAAAGAACCACAATGAGGATTTTTATAAGTAACTGTAAATGCACTCTGTGATTCTTCCTGATCTATAATTTGGAAAACTCCAAGTGGTAGAGTTTTTAAAGGAAGAGTGTGCCTGAGCTGAAAATATGATGGGAATTGGATCACCTCAAGTTCACTTAGTACAATGGTCATCATGGCTAACCTGGAGTTGGAAACAGTGGTAACTGAGGCTGCTGTTACAGGAACATGCAGAACAGTTCAAGGCCCAGATAAAAGGGACTTTTGGCCAGGGTGGTATAGATGTAATTTTAGAATTAAAAGATTCCATAGTGGTCAGTTGAAGGGCATGAATCATCTGTCTCAACTGATGTTCAGCAGTCATCCAGTGGGGTACAGGTCTCCTTCCCTGAGATTCAGGGCTTCACATGTGTTCCAGTTATTTGTCCCCATCTGGCAGCTTTCGTAACTCTTTGTATATTCCCTTTGTATACCCTTGTACATAAACCTTCCTGTAAACAAAATCCACAAAGTCCACATGCACCGACTCAGGGTGTGGTATGGAAAAGTGATTGTTTTGGTAAGTTGGAAGCTCCAACCACGGCAGCTGATCGCAAGTATCTGGCCAAGTCTTCCTTTCCCTGTTGCACTGGAGGTCTTTGCTCATATCATGTAGGCAGAACGCTAAGTGCATGCAGATTACTTCCTAATCACTGCATCTACAAACTAAAATTTGCTTTGTCAACAATTCTATTGCTCCAAACAACAAACACTGTGTCATCTCAAGCACATTTTAAGAAAGCAGTATGATTAAAGTCCTCATTCCATCCTAACATGGAGGAAAAAGCATATAGATTTTGTTGTTGAGAATGGTATCATAATACTAATATTTTAGGAGAAAGCCAGGGCTGTAGTTCATCATCCTATTTCCCCATTACTCACATGCAGTGCATATAGCATCATCATACTTATCATTTATTCCCGTGTGTCTACAAGAGAGCTACAGCATGGAAATGTTATTGCTCCCCCTATATATTCCTGCCAGACTGTATAATCCCAGGCATCTATCTCCATATCATTTTGCAAAGTTATGTTCAAATGGGTAAATATGACCCGTCTCTCACATCAGCTTTACTTTTCATGTTTTCTACTATCTTACTGCATCAAGAAACAAACTGCAATAGAAGTTACATAGAATGGGTGAACCTGAGAAGTTTAAGCAGTGCTTCTTCATTCAGCATAGTCGTCTGCAAATTAGAACAGTCATGCAAAATTTATTTGAATTTAGCAAAAACTATTTGGCTTGAAAACTAGGCTGGTGATACTGTGGGAACCAATACATTTTGTGGTATTTCTGACAAAGTCACTGCCAAAACCTTGTAGTCATGAAAATTGGCAAAACCAACCAAAAATCTTGAACTTAAGGAAAGGTTCAAATTATTTCTTATTATATCCAGATGGGATTACTATTCCCCAGACACCATCAGTGGACGATAATAATACGGAGTAGTGAGATGAGCATAAAGAGAAATCCTTGCATTTGGGGAGGCAGATTTTAAGTTCCTCACTGAGGATCAGCTGAGTTTCATAGAAGAACAATGTAAAATTAGTTCTTCCAACAGGGCCCTATGTGTCTGTTAAGAATGTTCCGACTGAACATTAAGAATGTTAAGATACTCCTACTACCTGCTATTCCTCCCTGTAGCAGGATCCTGTATTTGTCTTTGAACAGGTGTTTTCATTTTTCCTCTTCTGGTGCCTTCTTGACCTTGTTGGTTTATTTGCACATCAAGATATTCACAAATTTTCTTTCTGTGAGTGGCATGAAAATAATCAAGATCAGTTATTTGAACAAGATCTCATCACATAGATTTGTGAACCAAATTTCTTATACACCAGTTTTGCTAATCTACTTAGTGAAAAATTCTGTGTTCAGTCAAGCAGTAGAAAATGTATTGTAACTAGGTAGCAAAGGGAGCAGTTTGACACTTTTTAATAACCTGAGGCTAATACATGACAATGATTTTGCAAATGGTTATGACTTAGCTTGTATCTTTGGCAAAAGAAAGACTCAATGACAAACATGATTATGTTTGTGAAGAATGTTACTAGCAATTAATATTGAATTTGAAGTTCTAAACCACTCCTATACACTTAAAGCTAGGACAATACAGCAATTAATAATATAATACTGAGGAAGAAATTAAAAAAAAATAATCCAGAAGGTTGACTGCTAAGGAATAGAATGAGAAAAGAAACAGGAACAAATGAGAAGGAATAGAAGTTACAGCGGGTAAAATACAAAACTACGCAAAGTGTGTGAAATAAAAATCCAGAAAAAATACACAGACATACTTTGGAAATATTTTACTTTTCTATAGGAGTACTAGGGCATAATGGGGGGGTGTGTAGGATGGCATGCTCACGGGATGTGAGGACGCTGTTAAGCAACAAGCTTTTTTTTTTCTGTCTGCCCTCACTGAAAAGGCGATGAGCTGTTAACAAATCTTTGAGCAATTTTTTTGCAACTATTTAGGGTAAGGCTTTGTCAGAGATGAGGAAATGGTATGGGATGGTATGTAAAATGCAAACGATTGACAATTACCCCTAAGAAATTAAAGCAGATCAAAATCAAACTGAGCTAATTATCAGGCTACTTAACAGTGAATATAGCAATTCCTTACAGATGACTGACAGATGAAAAATGATAAGCCATAATTGCTCCTTGCTGCTTTTCTTAGATTTAGCTCTTGCTCCTATTACACTAAAATTATTACCAAATGTCATAAAACAGTTACAGTTGTTTTATTAAATATGCTGATGCTTCAGAGATGATGAGAATAGGCTGACTCTGAATCCTTTCTGACTGATTTTACGTCATGAAAGTCAGCAAGGCTGTGAACCCAGATTGTCATGCATGTGTTGTCAGAGCTGCTGTGTGGTATGACTGTCTCCTGATTAAGAATCCTTCCAGATAATAGTTTTCAGTTACTTTTTTTATCTGGTCATATTCATTACATACCTCCAAAGTGACAGCAAGCAATAAGGATGTTGAAGGTAAAGTAGTGTCTTCAGATGGTAAGATTAAGGCTCATTTAACAGCTCATAGAGAACTCAATCGTCAGGAACTGGAACTATAGAAACAATCATATTCATGTTAATGCAAACTTTGGAAAGCAAAACCCAACCCACAAACAACAAATCCTGGAAAAATGAAAGGTATTGAATAGCAGTAACAGGTAATTCATTTACCAGAGTTCAGCCATTCTTTGTTTCTATTTTTATTCCAAAAGGATAAGGGACACATCAGGAGTAGCTGCTAGGAAGAATCATAGAATACTAGGTTGGACCTCAAGGATCTTCTGGTTGAGCCTCTAGGCCTTGACCTCACACATCTTTTGGTACAACTTCACTACATTCTTGGATATTTTAATGCTACAAAATCTCTTTAGTGCTTGAAATTTATAGTGAGTGACTTTACTACTACACATTAACAGAAAAATGATACAACAAATGATATTGATAAAACCACATGCAGTGAGTTATTGCAATAAGTCATCAGGACTCTTTGATACTCATCTGACAGTCCTGAGCCTTGCTATGCTCTCAAAATACTCTTATCAAGTACTGTGCTGTTGATAATCCCCCTTCATTGTATGAACCTCTGAAAAATTACACTAAAATGAATAACATTCACTGACAAGTTTTGCTTCATAACAAGGTAATTGCTGAGGAAAAATTATTCTTCAGAAGAAAATTTACAGAACACCAAGAGATGTATAAAAACTACAAAGAAAAACTATTTCTATCTAATGAGCTCTTTTTAGGGAATAACATATACAGTGGGTAATTAGACTAAGTAGTTACTGTGGGTTAAGGTGCTTTAAATCCTTTTGTAAAAATTACTTAATCTATGTTTCTAGCTCATTTTCACAAAAGAAGGAGAGATAAACTGTAGCTATCCACTAGAAACATTAGCATGCATGAAGAATGTGGCTATAAATCACTAATTTTCAATGTAAAAAGTTATAAGGACACCAACTGGGCAGTATTAAGGACAAGATTATGTGTAACTACGTGTATATATGTAAGAAATTGAGATTTGTGTATATGCAAGAAATTGAGATTATGAGGTAGAAAAAGTCATTGCTGAAATGCAATACTTGAGGCAAGAAAGCTGAAAAATTCAGATAACTTTGCTAAATGAAATAGTAGAACTGAGGAAGATGAAATGAACGTCATTAGTGTTCACTGGAAGGAATTGCTGAGCTACTTTAACATTGATAAAACCAGAATTAAATTGAATTTGATTTAATATGAAATTAGTAAAGAAAAAATATATTTGTAGACAGCTCAGTAAAACGTTCTCTTAATAAACTGATTCAGTGTCCCTCCCCCCCCAAAAAAAAAAAAAAAAAGTAAAAGAAGGAGGAAACGGGGGAAAAAACCCTAGAAAATTGTGGGAAATTTGAAAATATTGAATTTAAATTATTCCCCAAAGATAACTAGAAAATAACAACAAACATATTATTTAAACACATTAGATTTGTTGAAAGAATCCCATGTGAGGAAAGGCTTATCAAGAATAATACTTAACTAAACAGTAATAAAATGGAGTTATTACTAATAACTATCTATGGAAAAAATTATTGCATGGTTCTATTTTACTTTGTATCTTCCTTCCCAAGAAAGAAAATGTCTAATAAAATAAAAATTGCAAATGCTTTTGTCTAAATAGTATCATAAACTGCATTTTCCTAGTGTATTTTATCTGTGACTGTAGATTTAACATTATTTTATTGAGACAAATTGCTTAGAATTAAAAAATTATTTTTTGGAGGAGTATTCATTATAAATATTTTTATAAATTCATTGAGTATCAGTTCAGGTGTTTGGGTCATAAATAGAGTGGAGTGATAACTCTCTTAGGTTGGCAAACTTGCCACTAAATAAAGTACTGTATAAATCTATATTATGACATCATTGTTGGAAGAGAGTAAGAGATCAGATGACTATTTTACTAGGATAGTATTTATATTCCTTCAGGAAGAAGTGGAAGAAAGTGTAGTCAATTAAAGGTGTCTTCAAGGATGAGATCAAGCAGATTTTGTACCTGCTGCATTTAATGCAATTGAAGCTATTACTCTTTCTGTGTCAAATCCTTTTAAACATGGATTAGTTTCCGAATAAATGGAATTGGTTCTTTTCAAAAGCTTTCAGATTCAACTTACATGCTTGACTCAGGACTATTTGTGCAGTAACAATTAGAAAGCTCCATTTAGTTTTCAATCAAAACAATAAAAAATATGTTTGCGTAGGTTTGATTTTAAAATTATAAATACCTTCCAGGCTTGTCTAGACCTTCATGTTCGCATTACCCATGTCTGAATGCCAAGTTGATAATGGATCTGTTTTGTTGCAAGCGTTTCAGAGAGTTTACATAGTTGTAATGAAAAGCTTTTCAGGTTTCCAACCACAGAATTTAATTTTGAACTGTCATTGTTTAGCTTTAGGATTGTACAATGCCTGATCATGTTTGAATGCATGAAGAAACATCCCAACAGTAACAAATCTTAGGAGGATCTGACTGTTACTGCTCCTGTGAATTCCTGATAAGACTTGAAAAGGCAACATATACTCCTCTGAGCAGCACAGTATTATTTGCCATATTGCAACCTCCAGCCTGCCCAGCAACTAAACAGCAATATTGGATCATGACTACAGCTACTGCCTGCCTGGCATGTTTGGTTATCTCTTATCCATGTACCTGTGAAATGAATATGAAGGTTTGTTTTACCTAGATAACTAAGAAGAAAGGTTTGTTTTACCTAGATAACTAAGAAGAAAGGTTTGTTCTACTTCAGTGACTGAGATGCCAAGATCCAGTGCTTGGTTAACACAGATATATGAATGCAGGAATATTTCTTATAGTTGAATTTAAAGCACTGTATTAAAAAAACCCCAGACAAACAAACAAAGATACCCCCCCAAAAAAAAATTAATAAAACAACCAAATGAAACCAAACCAAAACCAAATAAAACCAAACAAAAAAACCCCAAAACCCATCACTCCTCTTCAAATAAACACTAAAATCCACAAAAAAACACCAGCAGGTTTTGGGCAAATAATTTTAAGAGCCAAATTGCATGGGTCTTTATTTTCTAGTTGAAACATTTATTTATTCCATTCTTTTTATCAATTTGCTTTTTCCTTTTCCTTTTTTTCATTTTCTTTTATCTTCCTTTTTCTCTTGTTTTTTCTTTAGCTTTTGATTTTTAAATTAATTTTAATTTCTCCTTTTATTTTTTTAATGTGTCTTTTTCTTCTCACTTCTGTCTTCTTTCAACTTTCTTCTTTGCTTTCTTAATTTGCTTTTTTTCTGCAGCAGCATTTTCAATCAGGAATTCATATTTTACAATTATGCTAGGATAATCCATTACAATTTTTCTGTATTCTAAGTCTTTGTTATAAATACAAAAAAATCATTAACATGTCACTATGAATCAGTTCATGTTCAGAAAGACTGGACTGAAAATTTCTGCAACATTTGTCAAGATCGTACATTTTCGATAATAGCATGGGAATGGTTAGATTATAGCTATAGCTATATTACATGTATTGTAGGCTACCAAATAAGAATATAGACATGTGCTTGTTTCACGTTTTAAGTTTTATAATATACTTTGTTGGCTTTCCTGACCAAAAACTGGTTTATTCATTTGTCATTCTATAATTTGATTTTTCTTGTAAACAGGAATATTTAGTTTTGCCAAACTTCATTTGAAATTCATAATTAACTGTCTTTAAAATAAATTTGTTTTGAATGAGTTTCAACAGATGTGGCTTTCTTTGTTATTATCTTTAGATTCTGTTTATGCTATAGCAAGTCATAAATGAATGAAATTACTACAAAATAACTTTGCCAGGTGTAGCTAAGGAAACAAATGATGTCACATATTAGCACTTTGAAGTTAAAAAAAAAAGCCAAAAGTTTGTATGGCAGTCCAAAGAGTAACCATATCTTATGTGGTTCTTGAGATAAGAGTTTTTTATAGGAATAATAGCACAACCATTACAGTTATGGCAGAACAAAGTTGAATACAGTGTGCAAACCCCTGCAGGATAAATACAGGGTTCGATAACTATACTTTAACTATTATTGATCAAGAGAAGTGAAAGTTAGCACATATGTTTCAGCAATATCCATGCTGTCGACCACACAGATGTATCCTAGAAAAAAAAATCAAATATTAGCACTGTCAGTGAGCATGAATGTCTGCTTTTCAGAAGTTTTCTTAACTGCAGCATCACCAACAGTCACTGAGGATTTAATCCTTTACATCAATGGTCACCAAATCCTCTGACTTTTGTTGCACATACAGGAAATTAAAAAGATAAAACTGAAGCTAATAAGGAGAGCAACATATGACCACCTTCTATAAACAATATGCTTACTACTGTCATTCACCAGCCAACAACAACAGGTAAGTGTTATTTTGATGAGATTTAGGCTTCAGGGATTTAAGGTGCTTATTTCCAAGTAAAGTAAAATACATGGGAAAATGCTTTAAGAGAATAAAAATTGTGAGGAATTGACTGAGAACAGCAAAAATCATCCAAATAAGGATTAAAGCACATCTTAACACTATCTTTGAAAATATGTTGTTGGGGTTTTGGCATTTTCTTACAAAGGGAATCTAGACATAAAGTCAGAATAAATGAACAGTCGAGTAGTCCATATAAAACACTGTATGTGGATGCTATCTGATCTGTATGTTTGAGTTATACTTAGCAAAGAGGATGTTCAGCAAATTCAAAAACTTTGTGGTTAACATGGGAGATGAGTTATTTTTACTTTGTTGCTAAAAATTCAAGCTCAGCCCAAACAAGTTATTTGTCATTCCTAGGACTAAACTACTCCTTTCTATTTCTAGCAGTATAATTGCCAAGAAATAGTATTACCTCACGCTAGTGTTACAAAAATATTTACTAATATTTTTTAAGAATTCTTCAGAATAAACTAGATAAGTCAGATGTTTCTTTATTGCTGTTACTTTTAGGTAGCATTCAGCCTTGACTCTATTTTTGAGTAGCTGTTACTGCATAATTTACATTTACACCCACAGGAATCAGGTAGCAACATTCCAAGAGCCCAGAAAAATATCTCCCAGTGAAGATGGACAATGTATTTCAATTGCTGTTGACTTGCAACAGAACCAGAGAAACACTGGCAATAAGCTATGCAGTTTTTGTCCACCATTCAGTTAACTATCCAGCCAAGTTAAAATACGTATTTTTATTTGACCTTCTCTGGTTTGTGTGTAAAAAAATCATTTAATAATTCTCACCTTATATAAGGTCTCTTTATTTTGTTCATTGTCCTATGAAAAATAGTAATGAATAGGCTACTAACCTTTTTGGCAGAGATAACGAATCGTTGGAAAGTTTCCACCCATTTCTGAGATCCAGAAATACAGAATGCTTGATAATACACTAGCTCTTATTTTTATCTCGATATTGTCAAATTTAAACTGGAGTATTTGCATTTTTATAATTTGCTGGAAACATAATATAAGGGAAAAAAGTCTTTTAATTAATGCCATTAGTCTTGCTCCAAAGCATAATATAAAGTAAAAAAGGGTTTTAAATTATGTCGTTCATTTTAGGATCAAATCCAAAGAACAAACTGGAATTTTCACCTCAAATGTCTCATTATTAATATCAATATCTTAGGTAATATCAGAAAAAAATATTGTGGCTGTAATTTATTCTGCGGAAGTTATTATTGATTAAAATAATTGGTGATTTAACCACATTGTCTTAGCTTTTCTTGACAAAGTCTGGGAAAATTATGAATTAAGGTGGCTAGCTTATGTTACTTCAAAAGGATATTAATTATTCATTAAAGGTGATATTGCAGAAAGCAGACAAAAATAAAGTTAATAGTTCAGATTTTAATAATAATATGAATAAGTTTCCTGAATTATTCCTAACTGTTGCATTCAGGAGTAACATTTTTGCACAGAATTGCAATGATAGCATCAATTCATCATAGTCTAAAATGAGAACTGAACAGTAGCTGTCAGGAGGAGGGTAATAGGGAAGGTAGGTTGGAATATTTGTTCCCCAGAATGCAAGAAATAAATTGAAGATTAAGGCATCCTTCGTCTGTAAGTTCACAAACATATCATAAAGCTAAGTCTGTCATTATGTGTTATTAGCACTTGTTCTTGAAAATCAGATTAGATGATATGTTGAAGTTAATACAAGTTTCTATAGAGCAGTTCCGTGATCTCATGAGTGGATCGTTGCAGTATATAGAGGAAGATATCTATCTGCTTTGTCTGAGAAAGGATTGCTTGTTCACAGGTAAGTACAAGAGAGGATGATGGAGCTGGCAAACACCAGGCAAGTATGTCCTAAGAATCGGTACGGGATTAATATGTGAATACAATATTTTTGGATACTTTCAGTGTCTGATATTTGCCCATCATTTTTAAGATTCTTGCACAGCCCAAATGGAAAGAATAAGATTTGTCTTATTTAAATATGTTTTATTTTTATAGCTATTAGATTGCTGAATCTGTTTTTTTATGATATGAGGATGATCTATTCTAACTTAAATTGCTATGTTTAGAAAGCTGTGAGATCATTGTCATCTCTCAATACATCATGACTTTGAAAGATGGTAAAAGCCTACATTTTACTCCTTTACAGTGACTCCATTCAGAGAAGTAAGTTCTCATGCATTTTAATAAGTGAACAGTGGTCTTGTATTTTCCATTTACACCTGACAAAAAAGACAGACTTTCACCAATGGCAGGATTTTAAGTGTCCATAAAAAAAAACAATAGGATGTAAAGAACATTTCAAGTATTTTGAATGTGCCTATCAGTTCTCTACACTTCTAAATGTCAAAGCCAACTATTTTGTATGAGTTATATTGATACCAGGACCTTTGCCTGAAGAGTATCTAACTCTATCTCAGTCCAAGAGATTGCTGAACTATGGCTAGAGACGAGGAAAAGGAAACTTGGAGAAACTGTAGCAAAACCAATTCCTGTTGAGGGTATCTCCTACAGAGCAATAAGTTCATGGTCAGTTTTGTTAAAGTCATTATTGGACCTCAACTAAAATAAAATAATTAATTAGTAATGCCATAATTTATTTTTTTTTATTATTGAAGCTTTAACGGATATTATTCTCACTGGCAATCTGGTGGTTTTTTTTTTCCCTAAGTCTACTTTTTAGCTCAAAACCCGAAATCCTCCAAAGGAACTTTTCCCCTGAAAATCTTTCAAGCCTTCATTCTGCTCCCAGATGTGCAGCTCCTTGGAATGGCTTAGAAAGGTATTATATTTCTATTTAGGATATTGTAAATGAAAGGTCAGTTCTCACACAGTAGATCTGATACATGCCAAATATGAAACTTACCTGGCATGTAGAATAGATTCAGCAAATCTTGATACTCTAGACAAATAAGTATCCTTGCCTGGTCTGTATTATGCATGCAAATGAATGGAAATTATAGACAAATAGATAATCTCTTTAATTTAAATCAAGACAAAATTTGTGGCTTGAAATAGGACATGTTCAGGAAACCCGTATGTAGTATGGGCCTGTATATGTATGTTTGTATAGCATAAAAATCCTGGAAAGCATAGATTTTTGGGAAGATTCTCACATTACACTGTTAGAAAGTTATTTAGAAACAGGGAGGGAGTAAAAGCTCAATATTTTGGAAGAGAAATACTGTATCATTTACTGTGCAGCATGACCAAATACATACGAAAACTGAACAGTATCAAAACATTGCAGAAATGAAACCAGCAATAATAAAATTATTTTTAAACAAATTTCAACTTGTTCATGAACATATTTTTCCAATTTTGAGGTAATTGCATTTAAAGGAGAGGTTAATGCAACACAGAAATTATCCTTACACTTCGAAATCCTTGACTAGACTTTGAGTGAGCAGATCTATTAAAGACAAAAAGGAATAGAAAATACCATAATGAATGCTATCATAGGGTTTATAATTATCATTTTATCATTACATCAATAAAACAAAAGCTGAAATTTGCAAGTATCATATTATTCTACTTCATGTAGGCTATAAACAGGAAAATTCTCTGAAATAGTTCATAAATACTAGTGTGAAAGTAAAATTCAGTATTTAATGGAAAACATGCAATGCAAAGAAGAGATAAAAAAGAAAAAATCTTTGGACTCCTCAGTTAAGGGAAATATTATTCACACTTCCAACCAGTTTCAAATCCACCAGGCGTTAATTTATCACTGTAATTTTAGCTCAGGCTAGTAGACCTGAAGTTGCTTAAGTTACAAGGACTGAAACAACAGATGAGAGAAACACAGATTACAAAATTTTCAGTTCAAGATATTTTAGGTATTTTGTGCATTGCTGGAGTATTAACTTTTATGTGGAAATGTATTACTCTATGGTCTCTCTTGATATGGTTAGATACAACACTAACAAAATCTGCAGCCTGTAAACTCCCCAGAATATACTGAGACAAGTTACAGTTATGTTTCCTTCTGAGTCTGCAGTTTTCTCCATGTCTTGGCAAAAAATGTTTCTAAATCTATATTTTCTGTATGCCTGTATGCAAATTTTGAAACAAACAAACACCCGTACTGATGCATCTGAGAGGACCTCAGTTGGAGGTAATACGTGCTGTGTACCTACATTTCTGTGTGGGCATGTATTTCTGTGCATATCACCTACCATTTATTGAAAAATGTTGTCATTTAATTTTCATTTTATTCCAGTCAACCATGAGCTGAATCAAATGAGGCTGCTCTGACATAGCACTGAATAAAATTGTAACTCCCAATGGTGTGATCCTTCTTTCTAATTTGTACTATTTTAAATTATTATAGCATCTTTCATCTCTTAATGTAAAAATGCATTTTTGTCTCTATTTGAGCAGTGCCATTTGGAAAGTGACAAAAGTAGAAACACAGTTACAGGAAGAGTCAAAGACACTTCTACTGCTTTATACCAACAAAGGTAAATAACTATTAAATTCTGCTTGTATCGAGTTTAAAGATATTTCACAGACTTTAAGTTTTTCGTAACATAGGTCACTCTAACACGTACCAATAAAAGCCAGACAATTTTAAAATGCTAATCTTTATTTAACTTTCAGTTTTTCAAGCCATCAGAATTCACTGTTCTAGTTCTTAGTTTCCTTTTTGTTCATCTGAGACTGTTTGTTTGCATAATTAATATTTATTGGTGGAATTAGGACCAATCTTGATAGCCCAAGAATCTATCAAACATATACAAATACTCCCAGTGGAAAACAGTGAAAATACCCACAGCCTTCAGTTATTCCATGTGAATAGATCATTTCAGAACATCATGTGTGTGACTTCCCAGTGCAATCACAATTATTTAGTTTTTTAATTTACCTCATAATTGCCATGAATAAGCTTTGAGTGGAGTAGATTACAGTGAGTAAATTATAGGCTACAGGAATTAATGCCTTTAAAATTCAGAAAAAAATATTTTTAAAATATACAATGACTTTGAAGGAGCTCTCTAAGCTTACATTAATGTCCATATTCAAAACTCTTTGGTATTTTGTCACTATTATGTAAACAATGCTTTCTGTCTGGTGAAAAACTGTAATTTTTAGAAGAAAAAAGTGTTACATTATAACAAAACTCCCAAATTTAAAAAATTTTCCCAAGCAGATCTCTGTATGTGTGTATGAAAAAAATGTCATGTTAATAAATCAAACATTTTTTTAATTTTTGATACATTTCTGAATAAAGATAACCATTCCAAAAGGAAAGTAAATAATTTCACAGTTCTTTACATCTTCTCTAAAATACCAAAGCTGATATGGTATAGGCAACACATGGTTTAAAAACATTTTAAGAAAGAATTATTTTGACAATTTCAATCATTTTGTAGTAAAATCTAAAGGTACGAGAGCAGCCAAATTAATTTCATGCATCTTACAGGAAAAATCATGACTTACAGAGCTGAAGATTTTATTTTTAACAAGCAGTTGTCATAGACAAGGCAGCAAAATCTCTGTGAGGTTCTTACTTCCGCTAAATCAGTGTTTCCCTGATGTAGATAAAAATGGTACGGTTTGCAAATAACAAAAAATTGGGTAGCATAGTAAATAATTAAAACAGCTTACTCTTATTTCCTGGTCTTCATTGCTCAAATAACCAGTCACAGGCCAACAGAAAAAAAAAATACATTCAAATATAATAAAAGTCTTATTTGAAAACAAAAGATGCAGATTACGTCTACAGGGTGAAAGACTCATCTGAAAAACACTGAGTCAGAAAAGGATTTATAGGTTATCGTACATTAGAATGATAACACTGACTCAGTGCAAAGCTGTGCCAGTAACAGCTAGCTGAGTTATAAAAAGTATTGCATAGAGGCAGAGGATAAAAAAAAATCTTGATTCTGTACAAAACATTACTAACAGCTCCGTCAAAAAACTCTATGCAGTTCTTGTACCCATACTTCAAAGAAAGATAAAAATGTATTCTGATGAACAGCACAGAAATGATCACTAGGCTGAAAAAGAAGTGTTTAAAAAGTTAAGAAAGAATGGAACACAAATTACTCCTTTGCATTCAAAATACCCTTAGTATTTGCATTTAGAAAATAACTCTGTTTAACTGTTGAGCAACAACTGACCGTCCAGGAGGGATCCTGCTCTCAGTATCTCTTCCTCTCTCTTCAGTGTTCCTCTGTGGAGCATTGGTGGTTGGCTTTAGGGAGAAAATTGAATGGGAAAAATGGCTGAGCTAGTATCAGTAAATCTTCGTCTAGCCATCTAAGTCATAGAGTCAGAATCAAAATGATCACCAGATCAAGCCAGGTCTTAACTTTAACTTAGCTTGACAGGAATATTTTTTGTACATCTTAGTGTAACTGAGATCACGATCCATTAACTAGGATCATCGCAGATTAAGACCAATCAATTCCCAGGGTCAGTTGTAGAGACTATTCCTATACACACAACAAAAAACATTATTCTGCTGAAGACCTGAATGTATTCTTCTTGCTAATGTCAGGAAAAGTATATTGGTAGCTGAGCGAATGGCCTGTGATTTAGACAATGTTTAGATGATTTAGGTTTTCCTCTGATCTGAAGCATTGTGAAAATATTAATCCAGTTGCTGTCTATACTTGTATAGATAGATCTATCGTTGTTTTCAAGTCTAGAATACCTCTTTTGAACATTTAAGAAGTATAAGACTTAAAAATTATCTGTTTTCAGCAACGTAAATCTTTCTTAGACAATCTGCATTTACATTCTTGTTTAGCACCCCAGGCTCTATTTGTTATTTAATCTGCCTAATGTCAGAAGGAAACACAGTTCTATAAAGCCATGTGGTGATGAATAAAACTCCTAATGGAGTTATAAATTGAGACTAATTGGTTTACGTGATTGTTATTAAGTCCTATTTCAGCTGGTATAATGGAATTTTGTTTGGCACGGGAACAGAGCTAATGCTATCAGATAATTTTCTTTTTATAATGGCTTAAATTTCAGTCTTCCCCCAAAAAAAGATCCTGACAATGTACCAGCACAAGAAAATTACAATGTTATCAATAAAGTGACTTTAATATATCAGTGCATTTTCACACCCTATCACCATGTCTTATGTTGCCTCAAAAAATGGCCAAAACATTCCAATCACTGAAATATTTCAGCGGAGACTTTAATCCCGTCTCACAATTTCTTGAATGGTTCCAAATGTCACATAATGAATAAATAAATTGACTTTCATGAAAAACAGATTTGGCAGGAACGCATGAGTGCCTAGTTAAATAAGCAAACTGGGACTTAGAGGTATTTCTACCCAATTTGTTGTTTTCAAGTGTAATAGCTCCTAAATTAGTCTCAAAACATGAACTGTTTTAAAACTTGAAATCAATATCCACATGCGATTTGAAAGTTGATGGCTTGCCCGATCATATAAGGTTCTGGGGACTTTTCTTCTAATTATCAGTATAATCCAATGATGCAAAAACATATCACAAAGTATAATTAAACATATTATAAAATATAATATCCATACAGCGATATGCCTGCATCAGTTACTGCTGCTTCCTTTGATCCTTGTTGGTAAGACTAAGACAGTCTTACAGAATAACAGCAGTGCAAAGAGAGAGCTAAGATTCCTAGACACTACATACTCAAATCAAGAAGCTATTTATAGACCACAACAACATCTTGAAAGCAAATCTGGAACCAATGAAGTTTAATATTCTCTCTATAGCTATCATCACCAGGCAACCTGGCCTCTGCATAACACAACAGCTGTAGCTTCTGAATGGCCTTCAAGTGTAATCCCACATTGAATGAATTACAGCAACAGAATATGGAGGTTACAAAGACAAGGATAACTTTGTAGCGGTGCGCACTAGAGCACTAATTATAGCCATCAAAACAAATGCAAATGCAGGGAGGTAACTTTATCCATGAATGCAACTGGGGGACACCAGCATCAAGGAAAGATGGGAGAAGGAGGCCATGCATGGACTGGAATGGTGACATGTACTGGCAAACTGTTGGCAAATGACATTGATCTTGGAAGAAGCTACAATTTCTCCCACATTTATATGTAATGAAAATTTCAGCTCATGGGTTTTTGAGCCATGCCTCAACCAACATATTACCAGCACAACCCAACACTTTTTTAATCCTCTTTCTACCTGTTTCTTTTTATCCATATCCCAGTATCATCTAGACCCTACAGCTCAGATTCCCATAAATCTCAAAAATCCTACTATTTGTATAAAAGTGGCAGGGTTTAGGCCTTAAGAAGAACTATAGGGATTTATGAGTAATTTAAGGTGCCTGAGTTCAGGCCACAGACAATCTTCTGGCTGCTGAAGCAGAGAGACACAAGTCTGAGAATCAGTGTTTTAAAGATACTGTCATGCATCTTGCTTCAGAACATCTTTACATGGCAATTCATCCTGAAAACTAGAGAACCACCAGATCAGTCATTTTCATACTAGACATAATATTTCCTAATTATTTTATTGGATTCTGCACATTTCTTTCTGAACTTCTCTGAATCTTCTTTGAAAAACACTTGCCAGAGAGGTAAAATTAAAATGCGACCTGATACATTGGAAACTAGTTCAATTACCTGGCTTTATTTTAGAATGAAAAGAGTTTTTCTCAACAGAAAAAGTTATTTCAGTTGCTTTCCCCCTTCAAGACACAATAAAAAAGTTTCAAAACAGCAGTAAAAGAAAAAAAAAATAAATTGAAGGCATACGATAGCTATGTCAAAAGGGAATCATAATAAATTTTGAGGGGTTTAATCAAATAATCAAAATCTATTGTAATTACAATTTTTTGAAATTATTTTTTAAATAAATTGAATAAAAAATAAGAATGATACTAACAAAAAGCTAATTTAATCAATAACATTTTTCAAAAGGGCACTTTTTCAACAGAAACACCTCTCTTGAGTGGCTTTTCTCAGGAATTTATATTTTTTTTTTTTTAATTTGCACTTTATAGTCTTTTAGTTTGAGTCTATGAACATTAAGAATTAATACTTAAAAAAATCTCATCATGTTATCATAGTTTATCAGAAACTTGGAAAGTAATCTGTTTAAAAATCACTTGCATATTGTTTGCTTTTATTCCATTTTATCAATTTGAAGTTGTAATTTTGATGACTGTTGTTTGATCACTTGGTATAGTTAAATAAATATACAGGCATTTGGATTTAGAATACATAATTATGAGAGGATAAGATCAATATCTACATACCTCTTGGTCCCATGAAAGTTACCTCTGCCTACACTTCGTACTTTGCAGTATTTTTAGACCACCACAGCTATGACCAGTGTCCAAGAATGATCAATGCTAGAATTTTGATTCTTAGCAAAACAGGTAGTTTCATGTAGCAAAGAATAATGAGTTTGGTGGTTTCGGATATTTTTTTCTCCAAACCATTATAGTAGTTTTTTTGAGCATATCTACTTTTGAATGTCAGCAATTCCCAGAAAATCTGAAAATTTGTGCAGTGTTTGACTGGTTCTTTCAAGTTAGAAGACTGTGGTTGGCATAATAGGGATTCCTATTTTTAACCAGACTTCTGATTTCTGAAGATGCCAAGTGCCTTTTGGAGCACCATTGAAAGTTCTAAACAATCAGCCTTTAGAAGTAGTGTCCATGTGATGTCCAAATTCTTAGTTTGCCTGTTCTCTTACAATATCTTCCCCAAAGGAGACAGTTCAACTCTTAACATTTTAGGAAGTAGTATGTTGATTTTCATGTGGTCACTTTCCATCACCACTTATTTTGACTACTCATTTTCAAATCTACATTGTAAAAGTTTATTCATTGTAATTATCCATGGAATAGCAGAGAACTTTTGGAATGAGTCTGAGTTAAGCAATGCAGTCAATAAAGAGTTTCAAAGAATTTTAATAAAAAAACCTCAAGACTTCAGCGAATAAAGTTGGCTAATAAACAGTTTGAAAAATAATCATGATTATTATTTGTAGAAAAATTATTATTATTTGTAGAAAAAGAAGATGAATTCATAGAGCACTGTAGTCTACCTGAATATCTGTTATTCATTTTCCATTTGAGCCATTATAGATTTTGGTTTTCTTGCACAGAACAATCTCAGTTATTTAATCATCTCAAAACTCTTAATAAAAGACTGTACATCTTGTTTGAAATATTCTTATCACTCTGTTTTTTATCATTGCAAATGAAGATAAATATGTGAACTTAATGTTTAAAATAACTTGTTTGAGAGCAAGCATAAGTATCATTTGAGTGTCTCATTGCCCTCTCACACTATACTTTGTGTTGGGACTTTTCAGGTGATAACAAGAGTTTATGCAAATAAAGACACATTAGCAAGAAATGGTGAACATTCATCTCCTGAGCTAATTTATTCTTTAAAACAGGCATCTTTTACAAAATACTGATTCCAAGCAAATGCAAAGGAAACAATGGCCAGATCTTCATTAAAAAGTTGGCTCTGCTTTCTGCCTGGTTGTCACCTCTGCATCTGCCAGACACCAAACAGCAAAAAGAGAGGCAAGATTATAAAAGAGAGAATTGAAGAAATTATATCTAGAACTGTTTTGAAGGTTTTGTTGTTTGGGTTTTTTGGTTGGTTGGTTGGTTGGTTTTTTGGTGGGTTTTTTTTTGTTTGTTTTTTTTTTTTTGGTCTGGGTTGGTTTGGTTTGGTTTTTTTTCTGTGATAGTCATCCATTTACAAAACAAGCTGCAATGGGGTAGGAATAAGAAATGAAACATGTTGATTCATGGTGAAACTAGATAAAAAGGTTACAGATTTTGGCTAAAATTCACATTTAAACGGCCTCTTCCCTCTCCCCTTTTTTTTTTTTTTTCCCCTACATCTCACTCACTTATATTTTAAATCATTCCTGGATTTTGTTACAGTGCCTGCTGTATCTCAGATCATCCACATCCTTCATATCTGCCTTTAGGACTGAGCACAATTTAGGACTGAGCACAACACAGTCCTCAGGGTAGGATCAAAATTCTTATCTTGAAAAACAGCAAAGGATACGTATGAGGCAAAGAGAAAAAGAGATTAGTCAGAAAAGAAGCACAGCTCAAACAGGAAGGGAGATTATTGAAAAGGCTGGCCATTTGTTTGTAGGAGGGAGGAGACAGGAAAGGAAAGGGAAAACAGCAATTTCCACTGGGTCTTTAGGAAGTGTTTTTCTGATTTTCTTCCTAATGTCTCATTTAAAAAAAAAAAAAAATCAAACAAAACCAAAACCACACACACATTAAAAAAAAAAAAAAAAGAAAAAAACCCAAAAAAACAAAAATCAAACCAAAACCAACCAACCAACCAACCAACCAACCAAAACAACCAATCAAACAAAAAAACAAAACTGAAGGGGGGTTAGAGAGGATTGCTGCAGTTTTTGTAGTACCTCTTGGCTTCCATAGGTGCACTTGTACTAACAAGACTCAGGTAACTTTAAGGTTTGTTAAGACCCTAATTGCTCCTAGAAGTTCAGATACTAAAACTCTTTCAGACAGAAGCTTGGTCATTTGTGTTGGGTGAGATGACTACTCCTCATTCTTTGAGAATCAAACTACCCATGTCTTGGTCATCATGTAATAAGCTTGTTGTAATGTGGTTTACATACAGTTACTTTTTACTGTCATTTGGAAGCTGCAGCCTGTATTTCCTACCATGTCTATTTAAGAAATTTACCTGCTCTACACTGGATGCCACTCAAGTTTCTAGTTGTAATTTAGAGTTCTGGTTTTAAGTTTCACAAAATAATTCTGAAATCTGCTTATGTGCGAGACTGTTTCTTTTTGTGTGATTCTACAGTGCTGTTGGAGGATGCCAGAAGACAAAATTCCATTTGGTGTCCTCAACTCTGGTACTTGCTTCCGGTCCAAGTCTTTTGATTTGTTGAACCTGGAAAGCTGCTATACAGTTCAAATTTAGTTATTTGTGGGAATATCTATAATGGATGAATCTGTAAAATGTAGGAATTTTAGTATTGCAGTATCGACTGTCCTTGAGCACAGCACAAATTATTGCTTAATGAGTCAACAGTAATTTAAAATTTGCTTTTATTTTTAATATTTTGTACCTAATTTATAAGCACTCTCTGTAATTTTTAATTTTCTTCTTCTTCTTTGAAATAAACAGAATAAAACATTTTCAAATATGCTTAATTCTTCTTTCCATAACAAACAGAAACTTCTCATGAGTATTTTTGCTCCCTTCCCTGACTCTTGTGCTGAAAGATATTTTGTACTTCGTCTCTGAGTTTCTGACTTTTTACTGTTTTTCTAGTAAGGATATCTTCGTCAACTCATTTGTTATTTTTCTATATTAAAACTATTAGACTCAGATGAGAAAAAGCCATGCTGGATTACTACATAAAAGTTAGTTTATACCCTGCATTTCTTTCCATTTATAAGCAGACACAGAGCAAGACAAAAGCAAAGAAAGCATGAATTAGCAAGGAGGGTATGCATAGCTCTTGGGTTTTCTTTTCATTTCCTCTTATTGTGCGCAATGTTTTGGAAGGACAGCCTCCCGTTGCTAGGAAATCTGCCCACCATCCATTGCCATTTCCTTCTGCCCTTGTCATCTCTCAGCCAGCTCTGATTCCCTCTCTATCTCCTCCCTGTCCTCCTCCCAGAGGTGAGTGCTCAGGTTTCAGCTATGATGTGAAGAAGCTGGCAGTGGAAAAGCTAGATAGACATCTCCAAGCACCTACAAATCTCTAACTGCCCCCATTTGCACTGTCTCATTCTGCTCCTTAAGGCAGCCCTGTGACTTTAGAAGACATTAAAACTTTTGTGTCGCACAGGTGGAAAGCAGACGTTATTGGCTTGTATCATACAACCCATAAGGACTAACTGCTGGAGGAGATAACAGCAGGTTATCCTGAGCCTACATAAACTTTCCCTCCTGCTGCTTCTTCCCCATCTGCCTCTAAAATGGCTGGCTGACCCATGAGGAATGTCCTCTGTGTGTGCTCAGAGTGGCCATATGGCTGCTGCAAAATGGGCGCACCCATCAAGTGCAGGCCAGCACCAAGCCCAGGCTGCAGTGTGGCAGAGTTACCCAGGGCCCACAACACACACTTCTCCCCATGTGCAGGGCTGCTGGCTGCTGGGGGAGCTGGCAGTGGATTCTGTGGTCAGCGGAAAGGTGGCTGAACTGTCACCAAACAGCCAGCTATGAAGATTTCAGCTGTGGTGCAGGAACTCAAACAAACAGGCGAATGTGGAGGGATGAAAATCAATGACAATGAAAATGTGCTTGGCAGAAGATGTGTTATCTGTGTGTTTATTTTCAATAAGTCCATCACCACAGGACATGGGATCTGTCTAAAACACTAGTTAAAGGTATAAATAACTCATAAACTGCGTAGATCACCCTATTTTAGTTGTTCTTCTTATTGTTTCTTCAGAGAATTTTCATATTTAAATAAAACAAGTGAAACAGAATGTTTCACAATACTCATCTATCTCCTTTTCCTTCACATTCGTCTGCCAAATTACTGGGAGTGCCTGAGTTCTGGCTAGGAAGTGCTCTGATCTCCCTGATATTAACCCATACAGCTATAAAAGACATATATAAATAGTTTACATCTTCTTTAATCTGCCTTGCATGGACAGCTTGCTGTTACCAATGTTATTGTTAGCCATGCATCCCCACAAATGGAACCAGCTAGTGACACTTTGACCCTAAATAGAGTGATATTACTGTCTTTTTCTAACATGCCATAGTGGTATTTAAAGTAGCAGGGAGTCAAATGGATTAGGACTGCATTTTTAGGAAAAACTGGATCAATACTGAAAAGTGCAGGATCAGTTTGGGTATTTAAGAATGTGTGGGAAATAGGATGATTTTGGGAACAAGACAGGAAACTTCATGGAGTAACTGACATGTCAGCAGCAGCAACATTGCCAGTGTTCCATTCCCACTTCCCTTGTAAGGTGTTTAAAATACACTGAAACTATTTTCTTTAACCCTCAACAAGAACAACCAAGTGAGGGTTTCCTGCAGTCTTCATAACACTAAAGGATAAGAATGTCCTCCAGTAAATTCACTGCACTACACCAATGCTATCAGCCTCTGGAAAGACAAAGGGTTAGGGATAGTTAATGGATCAGACAGTCTATGATCCCAGCTGACAAGTGCAACTTAAACTTTAAAATATGATGAAGGAACAATCCCAGATTAAGCACAGTGATGACTTGCCTGTTCCCATATTTCCCTGCTGTCATGATTTTACATATAACACCATGGCAGCCATGCAAATCAATTACAACTGGAAATGACAACACTTCCAGTAATGCATATCACCATTGTTTAAAAGATGCAAAAAGCATTCCACAAGTAACATAAAATCTCTTGCTTCATCACTGCAGTCTCCACAAAGTAAAAAAAGCATTTCTACTATGCATACAATTAAACCATGAGAACCAAACATGAGTACTTATAAAGCAGCATTTCATAATGTTAACTATACTGTGTGAGTCACATGGTTCTTTACATGGTACATAGAGAAATAATGTTGAAGAACAAAAGAGTTGGACACAAAACCTTGTAATAATATGATATATGAAATATCCATTTTAAGATAGAATAATTTTCAGGTGACTGGGGAGGGAATAACAGCAGATGTGAATATAAATCTAATACCAATCATAAGTATGCACACAAGCCTCATATGTTCAGCATTTTGAATGAGGGTCTTTGTAAAGAATCAACAGGTGATCACTCGCCTTGTTGGATTTTTGAATGTATAGAACAAACCACTAGGCATAGGATATTTCTTACAGTGCACCAGACAGGCTCTACTTAATGTCTGGTTTTCAGATCTCTTCTATATAAAGTAATGCATAAAGCTGTACAATATTTCCTTTATGAAATTTTTCCGGCAATATGTATATTTCTCGCAATATGTATAGAACATATATGATGTTCTGTGAGTTGCAAACTTTCTGAGTTTTATAAGATTAAGTAAATTTTCAAATTTTCAGTTGCCAAGATATTTTTGACCCAAAATGGGAATTATTTTCACTTAAAATTTGATGCATTATTATTTGAAAATGAATGTGTATTCTCAGGAAACTATTTTTGTTTCAAACTGTTAAAACACTTACGGAAAACATCTGAATAAAAAATAGTTGCACTCCCAAATCACACAAAAGGACAAAAATTCCTCAAATTAAACAATTTTGTATTTTATTTCTATATTCCCAATAGTCAGAGTTTATACATATTTGCCTAAGAGGAAACCTTCCTCTGACATTATGTAACATGACACACTGCTGTCTTCAAAGTAGGCCTTATCTGCATTGTTTCGCTATTCAAAATCCAGAGAGCTAACAGGAGGTTACAATTTTTCAGAGCAACAAGTTTAGAATACATAATTTACAATTCGCCTTTCCACTCCCACAGAAGAATTTCATGCCTGCAGTGAACCCCTGGTATATATAAATATTTTAAATAAATACACTTCTCTCATTTTGGCATTTCTTCAAGCTATGGTTTCCAGCCCAGATATCCGATATAAGCCATGACAATTAAATAAATATATTGTGTCTCACCAGTGGTTTTCACCATGTGCTGTTCTCAGAGGCACTTTCTCCTTATGATGACTGTTTATCAAACTCTTAGATCCAGAATCCAAAAGGTCAAATAGTCAAAACTATTCTTCTCCATCTGCACAATAAACAGAAGGATTTCATCTACTGACACTTCAGGTGCCCCACAGCTCTATTTCTTTTTTACCGACTACAAAATCACAGCTTCTGCTTCTTCTTGTGTAAAGTATCTGTGCCTGAGAATAAACAAAAAGCTTGCTCTGACTCACACAAAAGAGCTGCAAAAAGGTTGAGAGTCCACAAATCTCACTTCTGATGACTGTTACATTTCTCTTACTTACCTGTATTCCGAAACAGATTTTGGGGGGACCAAAGCTATTTTCAGTCCTTGGAAGATGAGTGTATTTGTCAGGCAAAACCAGGGTAGACCAATGTGCCATTACTTGCCATTGCTGCTGTAGTACTAAGAGATTGATTAAGTGAGAGATGCCTGCTAGGATCATCTGTGCAAGGCTACTTTAAGGCTGTAGAAGAAGGTAAAAAATTCCAGACCTGGAAAAAGATTTTTGTGAAAGTCAGCTGCACAGAAACAATCTCACAGTCCTCAGTAAATGGGCAAATGCAGAATGCTCACTGGTACAAAGGATAGACCTGCTGTTAAGTAATTGCTTCTCATATAGTGTCTGGTATAGCTCTAACTTCTTTTTTTTTCTGGTTTCCTACATGTTATTTTTTATAATACTTCATAATTAATTGTTTTCTGTGATAAATAAAGACTAGATTTGAAAAGTGAATTTTCACTTTTCAAGTTTCACAAATCAAAAAGAAATTTGAAAATAAGAGTGGTTTAAAAGTATTTTCCAAGCAAATGTCTGTACAGACGCTACTTAGATTTACAGCTTAATTTTTCTCCTAAACAGAGGGTTGAAATTCCAAGTTGCATCTCTAAATGCATAAAGAGAAACTGTAAAGGGTATGGAAAAAAAAAAAAAAAGCTGAGTCTGCTGCAGCACACATGAGAGGTCATATAACTGTAGATGAAAGTTTAAAATACAAGTTGTCACAAAGACTGAAACAATACCCAGAATTTTCCACATATTGCATCTTCTGTCCCACCACCACCATATTGGTTATTCCACCCTTCCAAGTTCTTCTGAGGAATAAACTCTGGGATCATGCTTCATTTAGCAAAGAGCTTCCCCTTGTTTGGACAGATTGATTCAGAAGCAATGATTCCTATTATGACGTTTTCGTATACTTTGAAACTTTTAACTCCTTTCCTTCTTGAGGGTTAGAAACCAGAGCTGGGGATAGATAATGCCAAAATATATTAAAATACATTGAAAATCCTCCCCAAGTTAATAATCTCTTTCCCTGCTAATCATTCTTCTTTTTTGAGGAAGTAGGATTTTCCCACCATCTCAAAATAAGCAGGATGTGCCTTGAATATATGAATATATTGTGGTACATGTAACTTGAAAGATATCTACAGACACAGTCACAAACAAACAAGAAATCAAAACTAGCTTTACTAGGAATTTCCCGTATTTGAGGGTAAAAAGCTACAGAAAGCATCAGAACTATGATATTAGTTCACATCAAAGATCCACATAGCCTCGTATCCTTTCTCATATAGTGGCCAGGAGCAAATAATTAGGGAAAACTTATCAGAAAGTGGAAATAAAGCTATTCCCCATGACTCTTGCTGGACCACCATGAAAACATGTGTTTAAGGGCTTCCTGAGTTGGAGTCTGCATCCAGACCATGGTATTTAGTATCCCCATTATGATTTTCTGCCATTGTTTTCTCTACTGTCTTTTTGAGTTAATAGCCCTTCACAGCATCTCATAGCAACAGGTTCTTCAATTTAGTGACCTTTTCTTTCTGTCCTTCATGATCCCCTATATTAGTTGTGCCCAGATTAATTCCTGAAACGTATCGAATAAGGCACTGTGCTAGCTTAAAAAAAAAATCTACCTTAGTTTCCAGAAGCAGTCTCTGTGGCAGCAAAAAGCTGTAAGTTAGCTTTCCCACTCTCTTGTTCTTCCTTTTTCTATTCCCTCTAACTTTTTCCTGTTACTCATCTTTTAATAAAATAATTATTGAGAAAAGTCCTTGATTTTATTACAGTATTCCACACAACATGATTTCAGGTTGGAAACATGTCCCATTCACCCTGATTTTACACAGAGGGAACAAAAAAGCCCTTACATATTTGTTCAAAGTCTGTTTCTTGGCTTTAATGAGTAAAAACCCTTTATTCAACCAGTATTTTGCAAATAAGATAAATCTCAAAGCATGAGATTCTTGAATATTTCTTGTAAATCTATTAATATCCAGTGATCTTTCTTCTTTTTAAAATATCTGTGAAAACTAAGTCTTTTCCACACCAAGTTATGTAAACATGCTGTACGAGCTCTCTAGCACAGCTCAGCCAGTGCAAGTCCTGACCTTCCAGCAATCCTGCTGTTTTTGCTCTGGGCTTCTCTTCATAAGGTTACAATCATATGTTACAATGCCAAGTTTTGCAGTACAGATAAATGTCCACAAGAAGCCAAGATAATATCAATGAGCTTATTCACACAAGAGGACTAAACCCAAATCCGAAGACTCATGTGCAGGATGAAAAAGCTTCTGGACTAAATTCATCCAAAAATAGCTAAGCTTGATGTAATGATTGCTAGCTAAAATCTGCAGTTATGTTATGCAAATGTTAGACTTGGTAGATTATTGGGGCAGGGGAGATCATTAGGATGATGAAATATATTAACTTCTTCAGCTGCTTGCCATCTGCAATTAAGATAAAAACCCAAAACTGCATAAATTTTCACTTCATCTACCAAGGAATCATACCTGGAGAGGTTGTACTCCACAGAAGGTTTACACTGTAGTACTTGATATCAAGTTGGCCTTTAAATGCCAAATATGCATCTTAAGAATTGTTATATTGAAAAGACACATTTTTTGTATGCATGGATGCATTTTTATTCTCCTAAGTGGACACCCAAGGTAATGTAATAGTTCAATGAAAAAAAATAACAACAGTGCAAAAAAAAATCCACTGTACTGTGATAGCAAGTATTAAGGTATTTGGCTTGAAAATGTTAGTCAGATCTGATTAGAAAAATGGGAACTTACGTTAGAATTTATGTTAGATGAAAGGAAGACATCAACTTAATTACAGTGCTGAGTTTAAATATTCTAAAGAGCAATGTGTAAAATGATCTATGGGAACCCTTGAAATTTAGATTTTATGCTATTGTTTTCTTTCTGTACAGGCCAAAGAGGGAATCAGTGAAAACTCTTAACAAGGAGTTTTCCATTCTTTGTAAGGGAATTCTCTTCACTTTTTAAGACATTGTGCAGAGAAATGTTTTGTTTATTTACTTATTTGCTGCCTACTTCAATTAATCCTAATAGATGTTAATCTGCTAATTTTCTTTCCATGGTTTCACAGATATTTTAGGAGTGGGATTCTTTTGAAGTGGTGGAAAGTAAGTTCTGTTGTCAATATGCGTAGATTAATGAGAGCAATAGTATTAACATTCTTCAACATCTTAGTTACTTCACGGGTAACTGGACAAAGAAAACATCATGCACCGTAAAGCTATTTTACTTTAGAATACTATAACATATAAAGTAAAAGACATACTGAAAGGATATTTGGACCTCAGGGCAGTAGTAGAATCTAGTGTAAGGTTCTCTCCACTTGGAGAGAGCATGTGGAGAGTTAATCAGGAAAATCTAAAATAATAAGAAAGCAGGAGGGTAACATGCTGTTAAGCAATAGAAAAGTACTGAGAAGTCACATGCGTCTTAAATCCATTTCTCTGTGGGTTTAGATGATGTGCTCATGGCTGCAGGGAAATATTTTTGTGCTCTAATCCCACTACACAGGTATGATCTCCCCAATGAAAGTGTCCACCAAATGAGCTCGAAGTGATTAGAGAACAATGTAGCTAACAGATTCACTGCCCACTAAAATGTTCCTGATCTAGCCATCCTATCTCTACCAGTTGTGTAAATTTCCCCAGTTCCCCCCAACTTCACCCAACTTCCATCACACCACAGCTTAAAAAAGTATGTACAAATGCATTAACATTCTGTTGCTGATGCAATACTGGATGTTGCTGCAAAGGAATGAGTCTAAAATAAGTTACCATCCTTGGGGTGGCACAATTGCTTTGTTTACTTTCCAAAGCAGCTTTCTCTGACTGACTGTTGGTGCAACTTATTTCCCTTTCTTCTTGAAGGACTAAACTCAACTCTGTTATGTCCCTGAAGGTGTTGCCTTAGTCACATCTGTAGGTAAATGTGAATGCAAAATACTTTCACACTGGAGCTCTCCTATTCTGATAGACAAATTCATTGCATCAGAAACAACACGAGAACTAGCAGGACTCCTTGCAGGTAACCTAGCAGATGGAGAAAGACCCTGGAACTGAGTGAAGTATATACTTGGTCCTTCAGTAAAATTCCTTACTTCTGTAAGAGTCATATACTCTAAGCTGAAGGTTACACAAAGAGGTATTCTCATCCTTTTGTCTCAACCCACAAGTTTTGAATTCCTTTCTGCACTGAACCCAAACTTAAAGAAAAACAAACCAAAACAAAAACCAAACCCCACACATGAGAACTGCATGCTTAGGATGGATAATTGATGAGTACTGTTTTCCTCAGGGAAGCATTGAACATGGGTTTAATCCTTTAAGACAACAAAAGGTAAAATGACCTGGAACTTCCACATCTATAGAAGTGCTGAATCTAACAGCATGTGAAAGCTGTAGGCTCAGACTTAAACCAGAAAACAGTAGCTTAAACAACTCACCTGCTGAGATGAACCTCTCAAAAGAAGCAGCTGGATGAGAGATCAGGAGCAGAACCAGGTACAAGATAACCACAGAGCTGCTTGCCTCTGACAAGAGAGGGATGCTTGGGAATTTTAAAACTATAAAAACAAAGGCATGTAAAGCTACAATTTTCAGATGACAATTCTTGACCAAGATACTGAACTTCAGTGCAAGTATAAATTTAGCCACCTGCCTTCTTTTTAGACCTTTAAAAGCCCTAGATCTCATCAGAAAGTCTTCCTTGTGTGACAATGTACTTTGGTCATTATATGCTCCTCAGAAACAAAGCATTTATGTTAATAGGAAGAAAATTGTTCGTTTCATCACACCTTCTTTGGAGCTTTCAGCTGACATGTCACAGCAAGCCAAGGACCCATTTCATTACTAAATAAACCCCCCCACAGATAATAATCTCATTCTTCCGTCACCCACTTTTGTGAACTCTCTACAGGAAGAGACCGTCTTCTGCAGACCACAGCACAGTCTTGGCAACAGCTATTGCCAACTGAGTCTGTAGCTTTGGATGAATTATCAGCTATGTGTTGTGTTTGTCTGCTTTGTGTCAAAGTGCTTGCAAATGGGAAGCACGTTACTTTCGCATCACTTTCATAAACAGCAGTTTCATATAAAGTGAATTAGTATTTTGCTTTTCAGTAGATTCTGTTCTAAGAAATGTAATAGCTTGCAGAGGAGGAAACTAAAAAGCAAGTGCAAGAAGGATCCATCACTACCATGTATAATGAATGATTTTAATTGCAGCATGGAAAGGAGATTTTTTTTCTGTATAAGTAAAGGGAAAATACAGATGGTGATTGCTTCTAGAGTTCACTTTCAGATTGTGCTTCCGAAATAATGCATTTAGCAACTAACTGGAAGAATACTTTTAATGATATGCTCCAGCTATACAGATAAACACCTCCACAGTTCAAAACCACAAAGAATATTCAGAAACCAGCACACTTTGTGACTGAACAGCTGTTCAGTACTTTAATGCTGCTGAAATTTAAAAAGGCAATGTTTCTCCTTAAAAAGTCATGCAGCATTTAAGAATGATAGCTGTTCTGCTTGGGTTTTCTTTACTTATGTTTGACATTTTGAAACAATTATGATTGACATTATACCTGGCTACCTGTCAAAATCAAATTGCATTTAGCTGCTAAACAGCTTTACCCTTATCAATAGTGTTGTCCATCACTGACTAGCATCACCTTAAGTGTTTCTTCTGCCTTGCAAACTAATATAATTAATAATGGCCAAATTTCCAGATTTGAGGTTTGTTCACATTTGGAAAACGACCAAGATCCTCATTACTTGAGAAACTTTCCTAAGATGGGTACACCTTTCAGTTGTTCAAAAAGTGTCAGTTATTGCACATAATATCTGGTGTGCAATCCAGGATACAGGAAGAAGTATGATTGCATCTATACTTATCTGTGACTTGGTTTCTGAGACAATTTGCAGCAGAGGAATCCCAGCTTGCATCTGTGTCCACACTGCAGACCATGAGCCACTTTGGCAGCACACAGTGCTCCCACTCTTTGGAGGATTCATTAGGCCCTTCTGATTCAACACCACCATTCCTGGTCAGACAGAGAACATAGGCTGTGACACAGGAAAGGCCAGTGGACACATTCTCAAAATTAACAGAATGAGTGAGACTAAACTCAGCCTTTTTGGTCATCAGCTTCTCCCACTACTCCTCAGGTGGCTCTGAAGATAGACAACAGGTAGGGAACAATAGGGTAGTTCATTCTTCCAGAAAAGTCCACAGCTACAGTATACACATGTACACTGTGCTCTCTTGTTGACCTCTCCTCACCATTCAACTCAGGTCTCAGATGCCTTTTCCATGTCTCAAAATCACTCAGCAAGGATGGTGGCGAATTATCTTTCTTGCATCTTGAGTATGATGAATAAAATATATTCCTTCCTCAGAAGATCAAATCAGGAGGCAAACATGAGCTACCTACTCTTTTATTTCTGGCAAAAGCATTCAGAGTCATCAAAAAAGGGTACTCCAGTAGGATCTATGCTTGCTTTTCCTGCAGAAGTGAACCAGTATGTTTAATAGAAGGGACAGCATCTCACTTATTGGTCGGGAATATTTTATCAGTGCCCTTCTGAAATGAAGTCAGGCTTCTACCATCTTTGCCAATGGTAGATAAGCAATATCAAGAGGAAAGTCTGCATCAAATTAAGTCTACCGAAGTGTCAAAAGCTTCTGACATTAGTCAACAGAAATCTCAGAAAATATATAAGCTTACTCAACTTTCCAGATTAACTTTTAAATTACTATTGAGCATGTACATCCAGCAGTCCAGTAAACACTTCTCAAGGAATACTGGCCTTGGCTTTTGCCCCATTTCTATCTTCTTTTCCAGTACCAAGCTCCTGAGCCATCTCAGCCCTCTTCCTATGCTTGCTGACAAAGCAGCTCTGGAAATATTCTTTATGATAATCTGATCATTCATAAATGTTCCAAGGAATTTCTTTGAGGCTCTTTTCCAGGGGCAAAGAAACCTTGCTCTTCTTTCTGAAAGAGCAATCCTGTAAGGTGTAACTGAACACCACTACCTCCCTTCTGCCTTTTCTTTTTTCCCCAACATGGCAGGTTGATAATAAGGTCCTGGGACAGAGAAGCTGGGAAGGTGACAGGGGAGAGATCACTTGCTTGAAAGTGGTCTGATTATGTACACAAAAGGAACAGGAGAATTGACAAAGAGAATAGGTTCTTTGACTAAGAAATTGCAATGCCAGAATCGCTGCCAACAGAGTACTTGTCAGTGTCTTCTGTGTATTTAGCCCCTGAGGTTATCAGACTGAAAAATATTAAATTTGAGAATTCTGAGAAAATAAGAACTGTGTAGCTGTGATAACCTTTGAGTGAAATATTTGTGTGTGTCCACCCTGCCTTTGGAAGAAATAGATACTTCTCACACTCTGCTCTCTTCTAGAACTCACTCACTTTCTAAGTGCTAGCTTGCTGTTGCTGCTTTCTTTGCAGATGTCTTTTAACAGAGAGAGACACTGGGTCTCTCTGATGCAGCAGATGTGGTGACCCCATCAAGTTTTTAGCTGCATTTCTGAAAGAGCTGGAAGCAAGGTTCAGTTGCTCCTCCTATTGCAAGCACAACTACACTGAGTAATTTTCTAAACAGTCTGATAATGACAGTAGCATTCATGTGTACAGAGCAGCCAGCTGGAGCACTGTGCCTGGCAGGGTCATTCCAGGCTCTGCCTGTACCTTATAGGAGATTTGGATCTTTTCTCATCAGCAGGCTTTGCCAGCAGTGTCAGAGGAAAGATTCCAAGTGAAAGTAAGAAGCTATGATTGAAAAGCCAAAAGGTTCTCATTTTAGAACTGTAGCTATGCTCTTCATCATTTGGGCAGTTCTCTAGTAATCTAGTAATCCTTGTGAAGATGAGGCATCTGAGATTTATTTATGGCTCCTCTGTGGTGGATGAACAAACACCCTATTGCTGTAAGGCAGTGTACTTAGCTCTACTGAGCCTGGTGCCCTGTTGAGCCACCATGATTTCACAGGTGGTTTCACTCAAGGTTTTGGAGCCATGCACCATATTCCAGTTTATCATGTGATAAAAAAACGGATGACAACAGTGTCTACATGACAACAAGATAGAGTAAAATGTAAAATACAATGTCTTGATACATTAAAACCTTTCCTATGAACAATCTCTTGGCTGGTATTTTTTTCCTCTCTGGTGCATAGACAAACCAGCCAGCTCATTAAGTTCAGTTTGAATGAAGGTTATAAAATCATAGCAGAGGTGGATTTATTCACTGAAGATATAACATTTAAGGATTGTTAGACCATAGCAGAATTCATCCATTCATGAAAAAACCCCATTTGCTAACAGTCCCAGCATGTTTCCAGTGTTTTAGAGAACATGTTGAGGGAAGCAAAGGCAAATGAGAGAAATGCTCATATTGCCACTTCAGTCATGTTCTAGACAGCATCTACTTACACAAGGTGTAAAAACAGGCACAAAATCAAATCTAGCTCAGTTTTCAGAAAAATATTTTCTTTGGATATTTTCCTTAGCTGAGTTAAAGAATGTCATTCAACAAAAGCTCTCAAAAGTGGCTAATGTAGTAAAATAATTGATAATTTTTTTACATCTCTAGCAGAAGGAATGACAATTGCAAAGTTTTTAACTAGAAGTTGTGGGGTGCAATAAACTCAGAAAGAGAGCAAAGTCTTACAGTCAAAAAAAGAAAAAAACAACTAATGATGCAGAAAGACTTAGAGGAACCTGAGAAAAGGTCTAGGATAGAAGAAACTGAAGTCTCAATCATCACTTGCAATTCCTTTTTGGTGCGTTCCTTCTTTAAAAAGTTTACCTCAAGATGACTTCAGTGACATCCCTGAAGTATAATTTCTCCTTCTGGATTCACAGTTTCAAGCACTTAAATCCCTGAACAGTGCAAATGGTTTGCCCATCTGTAAAGTCACTTAGAAACATAAATAAAGTGGTACATCTAGAGAAGAGTATGTTAAACAAAGATTAAACTTTAAGCTTTTTAGGTCCTAACCTAATTTTCATGACACTTTTGTGGCAGTTCATCCAAAGGAAACCCATTGGCCAAAGAAGTGGTAAATGCTCCATCGCTGGCAGTGTTCAAGGCCAGGTTGAACAGAGCCTTGGGTGACATGGTCTAGTGTTAGGAAAACTGTCCATGGCAGGTGGGTTAGAACTAGATGATCTTAAGGTCTTTTCCAATCCTAACAATTCTATGATTCCATGATTCATGCAGATAAGGCTAAATTATATGCCTAGAACTCCGCAGTTGATGTTTTTAAGCTACTTAGCATATACGAATGATCTCACACGCGTGTATCTTCCAATAGCACTGGTTTGAGTTGGACTTTGTGGCTTAGAGGACAGAAGTTTCTCTTCTCCAATTGATCTTGCAGGTATGTTTGGACAGGAAGCATGAAAATCTTTTTAAATAATTATCTGACTTGTGACTGTTTAGAATCTTCTGATAATTTTAGGCCACCTGACATCTCATAGGATTATCTGGCCAGAGAAAATTATTTTATATATATATAATTATATATATACTATTTTCTCATGATGATGATCAATAAGGGGTTAGTGATTTCATTGGAAGTTAATGAAGACTTGGAGGACAAAATAGATGAGTTGCTATATTTTTTATAAAATAAATGTTTTTGATTATTTACTTGTTCAAAGTTATAAAAAAAAATCCTCAATATGCCAGCCTTCTAGCTGTTCTCTTTATTATTAAAAATGAAATTATTTGCTCCATGTATGATGGAAATTCTTTGGAAAATTTCCTATTTTAATCTCTGCCCAGAACACGTGCTGGTCCAGGAAGATTTATTAACAGTTCAGAAGCATTAATAAAAATTCCCAGTGGCCCACGCTGATTATCAGGACTTCACAAAACACCCGATTTTGCTAGTAATATCACTAAACTTCCAGAGCTTGAGAAGAATAATACTTCAGTAACAATGTCCTCTCAGCCTACAGGATGCAACTAAATAATTCAAATTCATGAACTGCTTTTGAGACATTTAAGCCATTTTAAACTGTAAAACCAAAAGTAATAAAAAGCATTTGAAATGCCAAAAGGGCAGCCCTCCAATGAAAAGTTTTGCTGGAGAGAGCTAGATAAAGACTCTAGAAGAAGCTGTCACTACATTATTAGTGTCATCAAGTTACTGCTCTGTGGACCAGAGTGACCAAAACAGCACAAAAACGAGGGGGAGGAGGAAACTATTGTAATTGGTGAAAAGATGTATGATACTCCCCTTTCTCCTTCCTACCCATTTATTTTACATCCCACTTCCCCATAAAGACTGTTTTGCAAAACATTGTTAGTCTTCTTCCACTATAGAGAGCTCAGCGTGTTTTTATGGCACCACAGCCCAACTCTCTTTGGCCCAAATTCTCCTACATTCAGATTCTTCTTTTCCCAGGAGTTTTTTTTTTTTTCTCCTCAGATATTGGCTTGTTGTAGCTATTAAAACTCTCCTCACCAGAGTATTTCTTCCTGATTTATCATCCACAGAAAATACAGCTAAGATTATATTAAAAGCATGAATTAAATGTTACATTGCTCACAGTTAACATCAATGTAGATATTCTCACATGCTATTACTATTCTCATTCCAGCACCTTTGTTATTTTCAGTATCTCTCCATCATGCCACAGTCTGCCAGTGTAGACATGCCCTAAGATTGATTAGAAACAGCTGCCTCTGCACTTAATTTTCACAGATGTTCCATTCTTCAGCTGCCTCTCTGCTTCTGCTGCAGTTGAGACATCTGGTTGTAGCTTGAAGACAAACATAAGTTAGTTTTAAAAATGCTTGAGTATCGATATCAGTATAGACAACAACATCAAATGAGTGTCTCATAAAGTGTGCGTATTTGATACAAGAAGTCAACAGTTCAGACATGTCTTTACGGGCCACAAACCCTACCCTGACTTGGATGAGCATCAGGGTAGACATGTTCTCGGAGAGAGTGACATTCATTTGATCTGATTTGATTTTTAATTCAGGTGATAGCATGCTCTTTCACAGAAACAGGCTGACTTTCAATGTCTTCCCATTCCTCATTGCAATGTCTGTGAAAGAATAAGTATCTATCAGATCATTATTCTCCTGCTTTCTTGGATTATCTCCTTTTAGCAAGCAAAGATTCTCCAATTAAAGGTTGAAGAAAATACTAGGGACATGTTGGCTTTTAATTTGTTGTTTCCTGAGCTCTTACAGTGATGTAAGAGTGCCAGGAAATATGTCTCAATGGTACTCAGTAAATCTGGCTGAGTGACTGAGAGGTCTGCATTGCAGTGGCAGCATATATTTATTTCTTTTTTCTTAAGATTCTGTATCTGTTACAATTAAAATCCAATTAACTTGAACTGTAGGGTTGTAGTAAAATCCATTACAGTAAATATCAAGGCAATCAACTGCTAAGAATAGGTCTTTAAAAGGAAGATATTTACAAATGTATGCTTTGTGCTAACATTGCACCAGACAGCAACTAAAAAAATATGTGATGGATAAACTTGCTCAAAATGTATTGCAAATTATTGATATCTTTCAGGTAATAGCAAAGCAAATATGAAGAGAAAGTAATCATGTAAACCACAGCAAGTATGTACTTTCATTGACAGTAAAGAATTTATTCTAACATTTTCTATTGAAGGTACACATTGTAGTGATGCGGGGAGATATCCATACTGATTTATGTCCTTAATGAGCTATTGGCTTTTCCTGACAAAGGAAGGAGTAGTTGCAAATATTATATATTTTATTGATCAGTGTTGATTAACAAATTTAGAGCACTTGGAGACGGTTTTGGGTTTTTTGGGTTTTTTTGTTTTTTTTTCATAGTGATTTTCATGTGTTAATTAAAACTACTTAACAAATTGGAGCCACATTGTTGGCATTGGCTAGTTAAGTCACACAGATAATAATTTAAATTAGGTGGTTGAATCATAGAATCATAGAATCGACTAGGTGTGAAAAGACCTTTAAGATCATCAAGTCTAACCATTACCACACGACTGCTAAGACCACCACTAAGCCACGTCACTAAGGGTCTCATCTACATGGTTTTTGAACAGTTCCGGGGATGGTGATTCCACCACTTCCCTGGGAAGCCTGTTCCAACGTCTGACTACCCTCTCTTTGAATAAATTTTTCATAATATCCAATTTAAACCTCCCCTGGAACAGCTTGAGTCCATTACCTCTTCTCCTATTGCTTGTTACCTGGGAGAAGAGACTGATCCCCAACTCCCTACAATCTCATTCAGGTAGTTGTAGAGAGCAATAAAGTCCCTCCTGAGTCTTCTCTTCTCCAGACTAAACAACCACAGTTCCCTCAGCCATTCCTCATAAGACTTGTGCTCCAGACCCTTCACCAGGCTCGCTGCCCTTCTCTGGACCAGCTCCAGCCCCTGAACGTCTCTCTTGTAGTGAGAGGCCCAGAACTGAGCACAGTATTTGAGGTGTGGCATCACCAGTGCTGAGACCAGGGGGACTGCCCTGGTCCTGCTGGCTATGCTATTGCTGATACAGGTCGGTGGCCTCCTTGGCCACTGGGCACAAGCTGGCTCATGTTCAGCTTCGTCAATCAGCACCCGCAAATCCTTTTCCTCTGAGCAGCTTTCCAGTCACTCTTCCCCAAGCCTGTAGCATTGCATGGGGTTGTCGTGACCCATGTGGAGGATCCAGCACTTTGCATTGTGGAACCTCACACCGTTGGCCACAGCCAATTGATACAGCCTGTCCAGATCACTCTGATGCACAATAGTTGTTCTTCTGGTTTTAACTGAAAGCAACAACAACAAAAAATTGTGGGTGTTTTTTGGTTTGGCTTTTTTATCTGAAAGCAGCAAAAGAATTTTCTTTATTAAATAACTCTTAATAGCAAGCCTAAGAATATCATGCTATAGCGACTTACCTTATATCAAACTTCAATTATGTGGGTTGTGGACACTGGCTAGGAACTGAGTGCAAGCAAATAGATCATCTTTAGATCTATTTGCTAGTCATCATTTGCTAGTTATCATTACAGCACCTTGGCTGCTATGTCTGTTGTAACTATTATCAGCAAGTATCCTATGGAAGACCGTTAGAAGAACCAGATTCCTCATCCCATTAGGCAGTCTTAATATATTCGTTCTGCAAGTGGAGGAAGAACAGACATTTAGCCTTTGAGTTCAAAGGAAAATGTCATTGTCCCAAGCTTAGAAATTCCTCCTTATACATTGATTATATCACTGTGAGAGAAACAGAGACAGTTGATATTAGCGTTTCCTGGACTTCTAGAGTAATCAGCATAACCAGATTGATGTATCCAAATGCACTTGGTTTGTACACGTCTCATAACTACCATTGCACCTCTTCGATTTGGGAAAGCCTTAGCTTCTTAAGGAAATAATTTCACGAGAAACAGCTCCTTGAATGCTTTATTTTCCACAAGAATGTATCTAGAAGAGAAAACAATGAGTCTTAGTGTTAGTCTGAAATATTAGGCAGTGAGATACCATTGAAAATCTGGACAGGAGTCAGGAAAGCAGAGGCGGGTTGTGAGACTGCTTTATCTTCATAATGTAAGCAGAGAAAATAATCTCGAAAGTATTATATTTTCCATGACACAAATTGGGTTTTTACTTTTCTTTTTTTTATTACATTAATACTTAAATCAGTAACAATATGAATCAGTTCTTTGTCCCAGAGATGTGAGGTAACCCTTAAAACCACTTAGATAAAACCTTAAGCCAAACATTTGGATACCTTATTTTCTAATCAGTTGGTTATTTATTGTAATCATCCTGCCCAAGACAAATACTATTCTCATTTAGCTAGCATCTGATTGATTTTGCAGTCAAACTTGCCCAGTGCTCAAATTGTCATTTGACACAAAATAAGCCTTACCACTTCAGAGAAATTCAATCCAAACCAAATATTCTATATGTAATAGATTAATCAGTTTATTTTTGAGGTTTGTTTCTTATAGTGTGTGTGTGTGTTTGTTTCTCTGTGTGTTTGTATTTTTTGTTTGCCACATATATATCATCTCTTGGTAAGAAGAGCCATCATTCTGCATAAAAACATTGCTAAGGCTATTCTGATAACATTAAAGAAAGTTTCAGGTGACCAGGAAAAGTCATTAAAATATATTGCAACTTCCTACTATTTCATGAGTTGTTTCTGTGCTATGGATAGAAAATAGCACAGAAATTACTTTACAATTTTGAACAAAAATGCAGTTTTGGTTAGTTAACCTGAGGCCTTTCACACTGCTAAACAGCTATAATTCCATGCTAATGTAATAGAAGTATTTAGAATAATCATATAAACAAAAACAGGAGAGAAAGCGAATGTAACCAAAAAATTAGCAGGGTTTTTGACTCATATATATAGTGTCTCCCCTACAGCAGCAACCAGAATTTGTGAATAGGCTTCATGCATTTCTTCCTGTCAGATTACTTGTTAACACAAACATCTAAGCCTTGCAGTTTTGATTCAAGATCCTCATGACAGTCTTGAGCCCAGGAAATCACATAAAATTAATTCCAATTGTGTAAAAAGAACTGAAAAAAGAAGAAATGGTAAACATCAAATACACTTTCATGATAATTCTAATGCTATTCTGATTACTGTCATATGGTCTTTCTCAGGTGTCATACAGTTATGGGAAAAGAAGATTAATTGTTGATGGGATCTATGATAAAATTCTTTTCACATCAACATTAACCAACAATTTAAATGCATTACATCAAGAGAAAGTTTAAAGGTATCAATCAGATTATGTGGTATCTGTGATACAATGGTGTCATGGTATAACTCCATCTGGCTACTAAGCACTGTACAGCCGCTTGCTCATGCCCCTGCCCCCAGTGAGATAGGGGAGAGAATCAGAAGGGTAAAAGTGAGAAAACTTGTGAGTTGAAATAAAGACAGCTTAACAGGTAAACAAAAACCACACACCAAAGCAAACCACACACATTCACCACTTCCCATCAGCAGGTTGAGTCATCAGGGCTCCATCACGCATAACGGTTACTTAGGAAGGTGAATGTCATCATGCTAAACATCTCACCTTTCCTTCTTCTTTCCCCAGCTGTATACAGTGTGCATGACACCATAAGGTCTGGGACATCCCTTTGGTCAGTTGGGGTCAGCTGTCCCAGCTGTGCTTTCTCCCAGCTTCTTGTGCACCTCCAGCCTACTCACTGGTGGTGTGGGGTGAGGAGAAGAAAAGGCTTTGTATGTCTTATATAATAAAAAGGCAGATGTATACAGTGAAATACTGTAACAGATATATATACATGAACTTATGAAGGTCTTTTATAATTGGACCATAATCATGGATCAGGCACTTGAATGCAAATGAAAAAGTGCTAGTAACAAAGAATCATACTGAAGTTCTGTTTCATACGTCTAGCTGTCATTCTTCCTTACACTCATTTAACTGGTGCTAAATAAGATTTCATTTTATTTCATACCTTTGAAATCACCTCTATATCCTTATACCTGATTTTTATAATCACCTCAAAACCTACTAGTTAACATACACATTCAAGACACATGCAAATACAAAAGAGTTTTGTTAAGTAAATTGCTGCAGGTAGTAGAATGATCATAACCTACAATGTAACACTATGCTACAAATGTTGAGGCAGAAACCCAAGGCAGAAAGAGAGATCTGAAGAACTGTAATTCATAAGATCTTATCAGCAGACACACAATATGTGCTATATGGCAATGTACCTGATTACTTGATGAAAATAATGGGCCTCAACTGAAATGTTAAGTTCTTAGTGTTATAAGAAAGCTGTAGCATTTGAAGGATCTCATGCAAGAAATGAATCTGTGGCAGCAGAAAATTATAGCTATCTCAGATCCCATTTCACAGTAGAGAAATGTGTGAAAATTTATGGCATTTAGCACTGAAGTATGAGTTCTGAAAACAATTTAACTGGAAAATGGATATGCACAAAGTTCCTCAGAATTTCTGTAAAATCTTAACATTGACTGATAATTCCAAGTTAACTTCTTTCAAAATAGAATAAATAAAACATTGGACCCTCAGGCTAACAATAAATGAAACTTAAAAGGAGCATATCTGTATCTCCTGAAAAGTAAGGGGTTTTTTCAGTACACTCTCCTACATACACAAAACCTGTCCGAGTTTTCTGAGTTCAGTACCCATTTATTTCATGTACAATCAAAGCACTGAAATGTACTAAGATGAATATTCTGTTAAAACATATGTACTTGCAATCATACACACACACATTTCATTGTGAGAAAACCAAGAGTGTAACACCGTCACTATACTTACTACAGTTCAAATTTGGCTATGCAAATATGTAGTCTTTATTGATATGCACAAAGAACTCCATGGCAATGAGTGACCAAATGTCAATAACTTCAGCGGATGCTACAAAGGGCAGACAGCATCCTTTGTTGTATCTTCACAGCATGCTCAACAATACTAAATGCAGAAACTCCTAAGAACTACTCTGGCTCATCTAAGGCTGTCTCATATAGAGCTGTGATAGCAAAACCTTTTTTATTAAGCTGTGTAGGTTAAGCTACATGTGCTTGTCTTTGCTTCACTTCAGGTTTTTGCACTGTAGATCAATGGGCTACAAGTAGAAAATAATCAAAAACAACCGACTGTAGATATTTACAAATCAATCACATGTTATTTGTGGCAGGATATATGGTATGTGAAATCCTATGATAACTTTTAGACTATATTTGTACTACCATGTGGACTGAGCAGTACTTGAGAAGATGGGACCCTTCCACTGAGTCTGTATGTATGCATGTAATAACGGATTTAAAATTAAAAAAGTTATCTTTTAGAAGCAGGATTATTCATAAGGTAATAATAGATATCTCATGTAGTTTTAACCTCTTCTTTGTGCTCTTTGTCTTTTTACTGTCTTGAGTTACAAATAATCTCCTTGGTAATGCCAGTGGTGTTGTTTGTACAGACATCAGCGGAGTTCTGTTTCTGTACATGAGACCGGAATAAGGTGTGTGGCAGACCAACAGTGCTGCAGAGCTGTCTAGATGAACGATGACATTGTTTGCACTACATATGCTTTTTCTACAATCATTTAATGTGGAAGACAGTTTCAAATTGAGGTTTTTGCTGACAATTTATCAGTCACCATTCTTTCCTTCCCAAAATAGGGGATTTGGAAGAATTCATTCCTATAACTTCTGATGCTATGAACTTTTGAGGAAGTGTTTAGGTCAGTTATGTTTTTAAAGAGGGAAATTCAAAGTAAAAATAATTATCTGAATAAACAGCACAGCTAATCACATTTTAACAAAAAAAAATGCTATCAAGATTTTATAAAGAAAAAATCTTGAGTTTTAACAACATCTAACAAGCACACAACAAAATGCTTCCTATCGAGGATGTTTTGCAATGAGACTACTTAGGGTTTTAAAATTAAGCAAGAGCTAAGAGCTTTACTGGACCATAGCCAAAATGCTCAGAAATCATGCAGTTTTCCTTAAGGCTCATATAGTTTTGAAATACTTCCTATTATGCTATTTACCATCTTGCCCTGATGATTGCTCAGTATAACAAACACCATCATAGTCAAGAAAGGAGCTTGAGATTTCCCATTGTTGACCATTTTCCATGCTGGAAATTAATAACATAGTATTAGCGTGTCAACTTGATTCTCCTCTTCATTTTTCAGTTTTATGCCAGAGGAATAATACTGAATAGGATTTTGCAAAAAGCTACTGAAAAATCAAAATAAATTACTCTGACCTTAGCTTATAGCTACTGATCACTACTTTTAAATATGGTTTTACTCCCTATAGCCAATATATTTTCAATCATTTACATAGTTGGTAAACAATTATTGATGCAATCTCTGTAATGCTGACATGTTCTATGAACCGTGAAATGTATCTAAATTCAAGAATTAATGCTAGAAAAAATCCCACACCAAAACCTCAATTCTTACCTCCCACAAAGTCTGTAGTTACAGTTGTAGCAGAGTAGGAACAGGATAAAGCAAAATCAGCAAGTTTGTTCATTAAAACAACCTGAATAGGTAGAAGTAACCATGGCATCAAATTAGTAATTTAATGCCAATTTGTCTTTTCTTTAACAGATAGTTAGCTAGTACTAAAGCAATTATACAAGCACTGCCAAAAATTAAAAAAAAAAAAAAAATTCTTTTTCTTCCTTAGTAACCTTTAGCTTAGCACTTCAGAATAATACACTCACTCAAACACAATTAGACACAATAAAAAAGAGAATGACTACGCTGGTACTTTTTACAGAAAGAAAGAAAAGGTATTTTTCAGAAAGAAAATGCAATATGATACGGAATTGTCATTTCTACCTTGCACCTGAGAAGAATTTTGAAAGCTTTGAGATGTAAACTATGATAGGAATATCACTCAGAATGAAGCCATTCTTAGTGGATCTGCATACTTGAACAAGAAATATCATGAGAATGGTCTACCTTGCATAGCACTTGTCATACGAAATTTGAGTTGCCTGCAGTTACTGCTCAGTAAAAAAATTCTATATTTTATTCCTGTGTTTGGAAGCAGAAGATCATCACTGCAAAAAAAAAAAAGTCTATGACTGACACTTTGATATAACCTGTTCCAGATGCAGAACAACAGCATTAATTGTCTGATGTCTTGGTTGCCTTGTGTTCAGGGAAACAATGCTAAAAGAGGAATTGGAAGACGTGTAGGAATGTACATAGAAAAACTGCAGGTCTTGACAAAAAGATTGATATTGCCCAAGCTTGGCTGGCTGCAACTTCGAGATAGTTGCTGACAACTTGCTTGAAGAAGTAGTGGTAATAATGCCCAAATGCATGGAAAATTAATTTATTTTGATGCTTTAAATTAACTTAAAGGTATAAAAATTTGGCCAAGCCTGTAGCCAAGGAGAAATAATGGAAAAGAATATGGCTAGAGAGCAGAAAGATTGTTTACTGGGAATCTTCCAGCAAGAGAAAATATCTGAGTAACAGTTCCAGTGCCTCATCTACAGCCCTCTGAAGTCAGTAGGAATGCTTCAAATGGATTTAAGGTCCGGAAGAACAAATTAAAAGGATAAGCCTGGAAGCAGACATGCACTGTCAGTACAAGGCTCAAAGGGTAGTGTGGCCCTTTGAGAGAGAATGGTGAACCTTCAAGTGGCCCCCAAAACGAAAGGATGTAGAATATGCAGGTGGATTTTCTCCAAGTTCTCCTGTACAAGTTCATGAAGGTGGACACAGGACACCTCAGAAATCAGTGCTTCTGGTATTTCATCAGAAGTGCTAGCTGGTTTGCGGAGATCTGCTGGTACTACATGCGAATTGTAACAGCTGCTATCCTGGTTATATGGGGGACTGGAACAGGAGCTCCAGCACTCAGAGCAAAACCTGCTGAAGCTTGTAATCAAGCTTTCTGGTATGGATTAGTAGAATCACATCCTGTGGAGAGTAAGCACAGATGGGGACCTGTATTACACGTTCACCAGTGAGTTACACAGACACCAACAGGATGTAGCTGACCTTATGCTCTTGAATTTGTCAAGAACCGCTGAAGTTATCATCCTTGTTATCAGTGAATTTGTGCATCTGATTTGTGCCCTGATTTAAAGAAAAATTCTTCAATCACTAATTCACCATCAAAAAGCATATTCTCTAACCCCATGAGAAATAGTAACGTGTGGCTTTAACTGTGTGCCTTACTTAGAAATTTGTGGGAACTAAATCTTCACAAATTTACCATCAGAGCAAAGTAGCATGCTCTGGGGAAAAGAAAAGAAAGGAAAGGAAAGGAAAGAAAGGAAAGGAAAGGAAAGGAAAGGAAAGGAAAGGAAAGGAAAGGAAAGGAAAGGAAAGGAAAGGAAAGG
>JANHGB010034201.1:9304-28359 GCA_026283785.1 Coracopsis vasa
CAACTGCGCTGGCGTGACCTTCTTCTTCTTTTTCCCTGCGGCGCTCATCTTGAAAGGATGTCTGTGGAACTGGTGTGTGCAGCCAGCTTCCAGTAGAAGAACTGGTACCAATTACTGTCTTAATGAGGTGGGGGACTAAAGAGTGTTTATCAGTCTCCTGAAGCTGTGTTTTGTCTTCCCCTCTAGCTGAACATACTGGCCTCTGGAATAGTAGGCTCTTATGCAGTGATCCTGGCTATTGCTTGTTACATCTACACAAGCCTTGCTTACATCACCTTAGACCTGCTCAGAAGGGTCCTCAATGATTACTTCAGCAGAGCTTACACCAATGTGCCTTTTCAAACAAATGGTGAGTACAACTGTGAAGACTTCTTTTTTTAAAGAAAAAACACTGCCTCTTTGGTTCTATTGTAAACAGTAATTGAGGATAGGAAGGAATAAGAGAAGAACAGAATAAGTACAGTATAAGGTTTAACTCCCTAATGATAAAATCTAATCCTGCAAAAGAAATACTTGAGTATACTCCAAGGCAGCAACCTTCCAGCAGGTGTTATGTGACAGAAGCCCTTGTGAAAGGTGCTTGTTGGGCTTGGACCTTGCTGGTGAGTTTGTGGGGTGGGCAGACAAAAGGCCTAATGTGGTGACTGAACAGGCTCATCTTGCCCCATGTATGTTATCCCCTTTGCATGGAGTTACTCTAAGCATGTGAGGCTGCAGAGACAATACTTCATTCTGTCACTAAACTTGTTCAGTGTTTGTGCTTGGGAAAGGAAGGAATGTTCTGCTTTGATACAGGAACCTGTTTGGTTTCTCTTTTTCAGACTTCATTATCCTCTCGGTGTGGACAATGCTGGCCCTCAGCGGAATAACTGTGCAGCTTCGCCGAGAGAGAAGTGAAGTGCCCTTCCCACCACACCCCTATCTTACCTGGAAGCGGGAAAGGGAGCGCAGAAGCACCAATGTCTTAGACCCTAGCCATCATATCCCTCCCCTGAGAGAGAGGATCCATAACAAGCTGCTGCATATCAAAGAGTTTTTTCAGAAAGAGCAGCCAGCTGGGGAGAGAACTCCTTTGCTTCTGTAACCTGCCAAATAACTAGTGGGAACAGAGGAAGAATCTAGAAATGGCGACATGAGTGATGACCAGCAAACGAGGCAGTAGTGCAGGATTACAACTGCCAGTTTGCCCTGCTTAATTTAAAGATGATAGTATTTGCCCAACCTGGAAGAAAAGTTGTCTGTCGGTACACTACATGCTGTTTTGTGACTCTTTCCTCAATGGCCCACTCAGCCTGCTGTAATGTGTATGTCTAACTGCAGAATCTTGTACTAATGGTCAAGTACAGGTATTTATCTTGTGGTGATCTAGTTTGATGTTTAGGTATGGGAAATACAAAACAACCCTTAGAAAGCAACTGGTACAGTTCTGGTTCCTCTCTTGCAGTGTGGGAACCACTGCTGAAATGCTGCCTGACTGGCTCCTTGAAGTGGACAGTCTCTCAAATTGTGAGGCATGAAAGATGAGGACCATACACAGAAGTTATTCTAGCAGGAACTGAAGTATCACCACCTAATATAGGTACAGAATGTGTGGCTGCAAACACAGTTGTTTCTAAGAAGTGTTACTGTAGTTTGCAAGCTAAACTGAGTGACTTGAATTTAAACTGCACTGAATTAACTATTGTAAATGTGCACACTGGGGCTCAGGAAGTGGATCTGATCTGAGACAAGAAGACTTTCTTTCAGCTGGTTCTGTAGCAAGCTGCTCATCTCTGCAGAGATGACTGTTAAGAGGACGCAGGAGGTTTGCCTCCTTGTTTGCTTTCTGAATAGCTTTTGTCTTGTTTCTGCTCTGGTATATTTTCTTTTTTTGATGGTGCTGTCATAAAAGGAGAAGCTAAGTAAGCTCTTTGCAGCCAGCAGCAGTTCTGGTTTGGGTTTTTTTCCCTGGAATTGATTGAAACACTATTTTTATTTTTAATCAATATATGTTTTAATTCTGCCGTTAAGGGGTGAAAACCAGCATCCAGCTAGCAAAATCTTGACCAGGATCCATACTGACTACATTCCTTACCACTTCAGATTGCATCTGTCCAAAGCGGAATGTAGTATAAAACTGGATAAGGGTGGATGGTTGTGATATTGTGTGGTGGCTTTACTGACTTCGTTAAAACCAAACCAAACAGCCATATTCAAAATGCAGACTGGAGCATTGTGGTTTTGGCTCACATAAATGCACAAGCAGTCCTGAGGCTGTCCTTGGTTTTACCTGCTTTTGCCCACCATAGCCCATCCTGGTCTTCATGGTCAGTGCTTACATGGTGATCTGTCATGCATTAAATGATGGTTGGTTGAAGTCTTGTGTCCTGTACCTTGGTATAGGTTATGGTAGCTCTTCTTCCTCCTATCTTTGTACTTCTAGTGTGGGCAGCAAAGTGCATGGTCCTTTCTGTCTGAAGGTGGATGGCTGTTCTGCTACCTGAATGAAACCCTCATGAGTGAATACCCTCATGGTGGCAACTACTGGTTCTTGGACGTCACTTTAAATTCTTAGTATAAGTATGTAAGGAAACTGGAAAAAGAGCTTTATTTGGGAACTTAGGTGAAAGTTAAGACACCCTGGCAATAGGAAGGAATTAATGGCTTTAAAATTACTCTACTTACCTGCCCTTTTCCTTTAAGGAGTGAAAGCTTAATGGCATAGTCAGAGGTGACTGAGCTCATCTGATGTGTAGAGAGACAAATCCCATGATTGCTTGGATCTGGAACATCTGCCTCAAACAGTAGAGCAAGGCTGAGATCCTGCAGTTTGTGTCTTGCGTCACTGTGCTGTTGTGGCCCGTGAGGGCTCTTTCCCTAGCCTCTGGCAAACTGATGCTTGCTGACTGCCCTTGCTGCACTGACACCAAGCATGTCTTTGCTGTATTTGATGACAAGTAGCAAACACTTATTTGGTATACAAATACTCTTAAACATGTTTACCTTGGTCTTTTTATAACTGCTGTGGTTAATATTGTGCAAGAAACAACTTTAACTCTAATTTTCTATATCTTTTATAATAAAGATGTCTTTTGAAAGAATATTGGAACTAATGGGGTCTCTTTGAATTCAAAGATGCTTTTACAACTTGGGTTCTGTCTTCGGTATTGTAGGGATAGTTTGTTTTGGAAAAACTTCTTGGCTCCAAAGGATGGGGGGGAGTAGGGGAGGGAGGAACTTAGCTGACCTGTTATAAGGACTTACTGTAGTTGCAGTGACACCCAGAGGCTGGAGAGGGGTTATGTTCTGTGTGAAGCTAGTGAGGAAGTGGATGGTCCAAAGAGGCTTTTTCTTACAGCTTTATCAAACGAGGTTCTAGAGAACAAAGGAATGGTGGTCATCCACTTCTTGACTGGAAACTAGTCTGCAGGATCATGTAGGAAGTCTATGGCAGAAGGGGCCTTTGGACTCTTTCTAAAATCCCGACTCGGAGATTTATTTTCTCTTAGACTGCTCAGAGACAGTATGGGAATTTTCTTCCATATTCTGTAAGCCATAGTAGGTAACAGTGGTAATAATCAGAATATACAAACTGATCCACTGGGGTTTTGAAGGGGTAATTTTCAAGTTGCTTTTTGTGTACCCTCTGAGGCAGTTGCAAAATGAAAACTGGATCCTACCCTGCTACGCCTCTCCTTGGAGTGCCGGGTCTCTCATGGGAAGCATTTACTGCCTTGCTGTGTTAGCTGTGCTAAATTTTTCACAGCTACCTTGCAATTTTGCTAGCTTAAAATAATACTGTCTACTGCTCCTGGGGACTCTATGTCCTTCTAGGCAGTGGTTTGAAGCTTCCTGTAAACTGAAGCTTTCTGGACTATGCTCTGGACTATTTTGTACTGCTGTAGAGAATTCTGCCAAGATGACTCCAGCAAACTTCTTTCACTGAGTCTTCTGCAGTCTTTGGTGCATTGTAGTAATGTGCAATGATCACATTGTGGTATTTGTCTTAGCTGCTTGCTGAGCTTTCCTAGATCTGCATGTGTTTTGATCCTGCTCCAGATCTGCAGGAGAAGCCCTTTTCCTCCTCCCCTTGCTCTCACACCCATGCTGATTTCTCCTAGCAGTTAAACAAGCTATGGCACAAGTGAACTCTAGGACACTGATCTTCTCAAACAAACAGGTCTTCCTTTGTTCTTGTCTCTACTTCCTCACTTTAAAAACACAAACCTAACCTGACTACTGCTTCATGGAGTGCTACAAATGTCAGGCAGCTTGCCTGCCTGCTTCACCAAATGGTCAGAAAGTATGACTGAAAGTAGAAACAACTCAGGCTTTCCATGGATATACTTTGGTGAAGAGGAAGACAAACTGATTTGGGAGCAGGTTATCGGAAATTATAGAAGGGAGCCCACAAAATAAATGTTCCTTTGTTGTCTCTGCAGTTGTGTCCGATGCAAGTGGCTTTCCTTATGGGGAGGAACGGTGTGGTGTAGAGCTCCCAATCCAACAGTCTACTCTGCTAGTGCTTGGTAAGAAGAAAAGATATTAGTAGTTGTCATTAGATATTCTTAACTGGTTGGTAGAAATGTTGCATGTGTCAGGTTATAAAGCACTCAAACCATTTTGGGGGCCCAACTGCTGGGTGTTATGTAAAACTCTGTGATAGAGGCTTCTGAGGAAAATGTTGTGTTGGCTTAACACCATTGCCACTTGGGGCTGCAAGCCTGGCTTGGGGAAACCTGAGCAGAATGCTTTTCCTGTGTCTGAGGCATTTGGCCATTACCAAAACTGTATGAAACTGTCCCAAGCAACTGGAAAACAAAAAGGAGGGTAAAGCAAGGTTCAGTTTAAAACTGCTTGAGGACCAAAATCCTGTTGCTAAATGGCACAAACATCAGTATACTCTTCAGGAGGGTGTATTTATTTCTCTAATTTCTAGAGGACTGTCTCAGCACACTTCTGCTCCTAACCCTGAAGTGTGGGGTGTATGTTTTGGCTTGTAGTGTCAAGGCAACAGGCTGGGTTAAGACCCCCAAAATCATCCTTCAGCACTGCAGATCTTGTAGCTATTGCTCACCCATGACATCTTCCTGTTTCCCTGAACTAGTGCCAGGTTACTCTTTCCCAGCCTTTGCTTTTCTTCGCAATAGCAAAAGAGATAAATGAAGCTTCAAGGCTTTCTTTGTTCCCCTCTCTATCTATCCATCGCTCTAACCTGGAACATGTGTGAAAACAGCCTTCCTACCACCCGAATTCTGTGCGTTTTCACTCGCGCTTCTCACCCCTGCAAGGCTCTTCAGCTTTCATGCTGGCCTTGTCCTTGCCTCGTCCTTGTCCTCCTTTATTTGAAAACTTCTGAAAAATCAATAAGTGCATTTTTCACTAAACCTGGGAGCTTTTAATCGCTCAAGTTCCTTAAGAGCTGGCAGCAGCGTGATGTAGGTTTGCATGTGATCTTTGTGGTGGTACTTGTGGGGGGCTTTATTACAACCTTGATTTCTGGTTGGTTTAGCCAGTGAATAGTCAGAATGGGAAGCATTGAGCTTCCAGTATGTAAATACCCTATGGAAGACAAGCATTGTAAGCATCAAGTCTGTGTTCTGACTCAGTGGCTGAAGTGCATGGATATATCCCTGCCTATTAATTTGAATTGTAGTCGATACTCACCTGGTTTGGTTGTCCCCTCCCGTGTCTTTGGTGCTTCAGTTTTCTCTAGAAACGAGAGCTCAAATAACTTTTCTGCTTGTTCAAGCAGAAGCTTGTTTATACCAGACCTTGTCTGTAGGCAGACAGCTGTCTCCTGTTGGAGTATGTAAGGCTTTAGCCTTCCATGCGTGCTGGGGGAGGACAACTTCGCAACAGAACAATAAATCAGCTCATTCTGGGGGTGAGAAGGAGTGGCTGTGTACAACTTGCAGGCCTGCTTCAGAACTGGCTTTTCATAAGCCTGTCTTGTCAGGAAAAGCACTCCTTGCATTTTTCTGCATTTCTTTAGAGCCTTCTGGTGTAACAATAGATGGTAGTCTAATGAGCTCAAAACAGGCTGGATTAACCTCTCTTTATCCTGAATGCTTTGGGGGAAAGCCATGTGCAGGCAGCAGAAAGAACCACGGCTGGAGTATATCGTAGGAGGCAAGTGCTGTTTGCCCAGCCAGTAATTTAATGAGCTGCAGATGGTGATTCATTGAAGTTGTTTACTGTGTTCCTGAGTGTAGTATTGGAAGAATGAAGACACTGGTCACCCTGCACCAATTTGTGTGCTGTGTTGTTCGGGCTTCCAACAACTCAGGTGTTGAAAATCTATGTAATGCTTTTCACTGCTGAAATAGCTGTCCTCAAATGTGGTTTTTTTTAAGGTTTACAATGCTGTATGGAAACAATTCATTCTGCTGTTCTTTAGAAAAAGGTAAAACTTCACCTTTGGGCAACAGAAAGGGACTGCAGCTGGAGTGCTGCTTGTTTCCCTTGTGCCACTCTTCTCTAGCTTGTGTCTGAGGAGTGTTGCCAGCATGTACTTTTTCCAAGACTGGAACTGGGAAGTGTTTCCTTCCACACTGAGCAGCTGCTTAAGGTTTTCTCCTTCTAAATGTCAGGTGAAGGCTTTTTCTAAACTTGGGAAGTAATGATGTTATTGGTCTAGTGGAAGGTGTCCCTGCCCACAGCAGGGGGGTTGGAACTAGATGGTCTTTAAGGTCCCTTCTGACCTGAACCAGCCTGTGATTCCATGATGTTCTCTAATGCAAAGTTGCGACCGCACTGGCTCCAACAGGCACGTTGCTGTATCAGAACGTGTCTGGGGAAGGAAGGTGCTTGCAGGCAGCGGGAGCATCAGTGTCTTTTCTCATCCAGTCACTGAAACAGAACGTGTTTTATTTTGCAGCACGCTTCAGCATGTGGAAGCTGAGCAGTTTTGTTTAGTCTGCTCTCCTGTCATCAGCATGAAAATCAACTGCATCACAAAAGAACAGTGGGAGGTGCAAAAGGTGAGGCTGAGTGACCTACACCTTTAGCAGGTATGTGCACGTGGTGTCAAACAGCTGTGTGCCACACGTGGTTCTCCCTGCACACCATGGAGCTCTGGAAAGGTAAATTTAGCAAGAAGTCTTCTGTTGACATCATATAGAACCTACCTGACCACTTTAAAGTCACAACAGGCACTGGTTCCCTGGTGCTGGTTTGGGGATCCATATGTGTGTGAGAGCATATGGATCTTTCTAGGACAGCAATGAGGTGGTTTTGTTTGCACACTGTGTTAAATGGCTTCCTTCTGAGCCACTGTTCCTGTGACAGCTGTGCAGAGGGCTGGCAGCTTCCCAGCACCTACACCTGGGCTCTTGCTTTTTCTTTTGTGGTTTTGGTCTCTTGTGGCAGATGCTACTTCCAGAACTTAAGTGTTGCCAACAGCATGGTGTCAAAAAGGTTGGTAAAGGTGTCATGTTAAAATTGACTCCTCCACCACATAACTTCACTTCTGACTTAACTATTTCCTTAGTTCTCCTGTCTCATTCTTCCATTGTCATTGCATACAACCTGTCATACTGTGACCAGCACCATCATTCTGTCAGCCAATTTAACTACCTAGCATCATGAGACGCTTGGATGTCAGTGTCTCCAGAGAGAAAAAGTTCATGTTTTACACTCAAACAGGAGATTTAGAAAGTCTTAATCAGAAAAAGTGCTTTTAATGCTTAATGTTCACAAAATAACATGAAAACTTCTGAAGCCAATGTAACTCGTACCTTGGGTATCTACAAAGGGATCCTAGTAAATGTAATTCTGTATGAAAGCAGGGCCATCAGTTCTGTATTTGAATATAATCTTCTACTCCAATGCCCTTGTTTGAAATAGCTTTAGCTTTTTAAGTTTTTTAGCTGTATGAAGCAGCCCAGTTTAGTTTCAAGCTGCCCTTTGGTTTTAGCTCAGCTGAATAGCTACTACTTGTATTTATGATTTAGCATGACATTTATTACCTGTTTTTAAACACCAAATCTGTGATACTGAAAACAAGATTCTCTTCAGAGAAATCATGGGGAAGTTGAGAAAATGTGATGTTGTCAGCTTATGAATGTAATCCACTCACGTTCTCATTTACATGTCACAGAGAAGAGAACCTGGAGTCTGAACTGTGCCAAAGTGGGGTTTTTTATCTTCAAGAAAAACCCTCAGCTGTCACATTCTGTCTGCACCGAAGTATGTTTTGATCCAAAAATCAAAGCTAGTGGACTGCTTAGTAAACACTCCCAGTGGTTCATTTGAAAGATGGATAACTGCTTGTTGTAGAAAAGACTGCTGCTTTTCAAGAGAAAGTTAAGACTATACAGAGGATTTTTCTCTTACTATATAGCAATATGAATAAAAGCACTACACTTGGCCTGCCTGCCTTGAGGTATAAAGATCAGCTGAATCAATGGCGAAAGGATGCATTTTTTTTTCTTGCATGTTATGGCCAAGGCTCACTGTGGATTCAGGACCCTGTTTTAAGCATGAAGACATCCATATTTTCAGTCAACTTTATTCATAAAATAAGTTTACTGTACAGTACACAATTCTAGCAATAAATTCTTTTCAAGCCATCTGCATTACAAAAATAACAGGTATGCAATGAAAAATAGTCACTCCACACACCGTGAAGGTTCTGTAAAATCCTAAAGTGATCAGGTCAGGGGAATGAAAGGGAAGAAGTATCAAATATGAAGACTAGGAGTAGATAAATTAAGTCACATTTTTCTTTACAAAAATAAACACTAATCAAGCATTATTTCATAATAGAGCGACCTTAAGAACTGCCACAGACTAACACTCCCTCTCTGCTATACAGTGCTGGAGACTGTTTTTGAAAGGCAAACTAGAATGTCAGCCAGGAAACAGCATTCAGCATTACATGGATATAAATGTCTGAGACCAGTCAATGGCTGAAAAGACACTTATAAAAGGAATCACTTAATCAACTGAACCCCAAACTTCTTATGAGTTTGCAACAACAAAATACTCCATTGAAAAAAAGGCTAAGTCACCAGCTTGCAAGCTACAGCAGGAATGCGAAATCTAAATGAGAGCAGCACTGGCAACGTTTTATAGATGCTAATAGCAGACAAGGCTGTTCCATGCTTGAGCTCAAATGCTCCCCAGAAAATTCCTACCAGGTGTTTAGTAAGTTTGGAAATGGTTAAAACTTTTTGTCTTCCCACGTACATGAATGTCCTCACTATATTCTTAAGCCTAGAAAGAAGCTGAGGTGCTCTGGAAAGAGAAATAGAAATTCCTCAACTTACTTAAAAAATGCTGTGAAAATTGGAGTAGCATGAATTTATCTGTCCTTTCAACTGCATTCCTTCCCATCCGGATTGGTTCATTGAAAACCAGCATTCATTCTCTCTGCCAAACACTCCTTTGCCACCACTTCACTTTTTCCTCTTAAAAGCACTATGGGAAGCGGGGCAGCAACAGAACAAAAATATTAAGTTCCCTATAAATGAGTTTATTGGGGCCTGGAAGTTCACCCTTAGAGCTGAGGTGAGTTTACCTTGAACCCAGGGAAGCTGTACTGAGTCAAAGGGAAGTTATATTTGAAAGTGACACACTTCAAAGTGTTTGGTGCTTAATTCTTTCTGCATTGCTGCAACTGAAAATCAAATCTGAATAACAGTTGATTTCAGAATAGAGGTTCAATTTATTTTGCTATGTGAGATATTAAATAGCCAAAATACTCAACTGCAGGTGGCATTTACAGATCTACAGTTGTCTGTGGTTGAAAGCTTTCACTCTGTTGCTGTTGAGTATGCTTTCCAAGGAAAGAATACATTGATGTGCTAGATAAAAAGTGATTGTATCCATCAAAAGTAGGAGTGTTCTTGCTGCCTAGACCAAGAAGGGATAATCAGACAAACAAAAGCCAAATATCAATTATTTTGGCATCTCTTCACTACAAGCCTGTCTTGCATAGCACATCCATCAGATCTGCATACAACATCAGTTGCACTTTGATCTAGAAAAGCTAATTCCTTTTCACTTCTGCAAGTATTGCAGGATTAGAAGTGAGCAGTCTATTTGTCAGTATAGCATAGTGAACATTTCCCTAGTGCAAACATAACACATACCTCGAACTTACTTAAAAAACCTTCCTGATGACTATTTAGTACTTAAGAATGAAAAATGAAGAGTACTAACTGCAGGCTGCCAACTAATTGCAGAAATGCTGCTGCTGCTCAGGTGGTTTCAAATTGCCATTTCCCAATCTGAGAAGAAATAGATGGAACTACTGTGGCTTTTTGCTTGTAGAGAACTGAGCCTGCTTTTCTCTCTTAAAAGTAAAAGCTAAGGAAGAATTATACTGTGCTACCTGTGTTCCAGAAGCCAACAAAGCAGGAGCAGCTCTTTTCATGTTTTGAAAATACAATTAAGTAGACATGTTTTAAAGAATCGTGTTCAATTTAAACAAAGAAATATTGAACAACAGCAAAACCATGGCTTATGTTTGGACAATCAACCTTATATTTGAACAGGCTAAATCACAGATATCCTTATGGTTTAGGCTGCCTGTGCACCCTTTCCATTAAACAGGTTTGTTGCAAAATGAGAATCTATTAAAAACATACTAAAAGGAAAAAACATGATGTGGTGCATGCACAAGGCATATTCAGAAGTTATTACTTTTTAGCCAGAGATCAGACTTTAAAGCTTACCTTCATTATATAACAGGCACACTGAAACTTTGTATGAACAAGAATTTAGCTAAATTCTGTGAAATCTTGTCTTTTTTCTGTAAAATGATGTCATATAAAAAGAATTTCCAATGTGGTAAGTGCATGAATCCATTTCCTATGAAAGTTAGATCTATGGCAATTAAGTCTGTCCCTAAGGCTTTTGTAGAATACCAATTGTAATTTATCTTACACAGTATAAAAGCCACTAAACTGGAGTTTAAGATGCATTAGCTTGCTGGTGCCCTATTCAGTAACAAGTGCTTGACAAGTGACCCCTGATACTCAGTTTGTAAAGTGTGCAATTGAAGCTTGTGGGCTTCCTCAGTCTTCAGCTTTTCCTCAGGCTCAAATCACTGCTTGTTACTAATCCTGACAGAGATGTGCTCTCTGATGCATCTTCTTTCTTGAGGTTCAGAAATGATTCTCTGGTTATTTGAAGAATTTCTCTCAGGCCTTTGTTTTCCTGCTGTAGCCAGAGAAACAAAAAGGTATTTAATAGAACTCCAGAAAGAAGTCAAGATAACTCCATTAACAACCTCCCCTCTACTCCAAACATATGTAAAAGGATTAAAATACTGATCTGCAGTCAGGTGGTGCTATGTTACTTTTTAAAACTGAGAACTTTAGGTTTCTGACTCTCTTGCTCTCTTGAATGGGCATTAAGCATTAAAACCCACCCTCAAAACACAAAGATGGGTAAGAAAAGAATAACTAAGTTGCATTTAAAAGTAACATCTGTTCTTTCCACACACACTGTCCCATAATTAACTGGTTTGCTAGTACCTAATCAAAGAACAAAACTGTGGCTCCCCAATGCTAAGCAACTGAGAATCCCCCCAAAGGCACAAAATTATTACTAAAAAAAATAGTCATATTTAAAAGCCAAAGGTGTGGGTATTATTATTTGCACCCTAGTGTCTTATTGGGATGAATCTGTATTATTTCCTAGCTTTTGGTTACACTCCTGGAGACTTCAAAAAAAGAGAAAGCTTAAGCCAATATGCAAATTCTTCATCACCAGACATCAGTGACTGGTATCACTATGCAAGACTTGAGGAGAGGACAGAGGTGGAAATAGCACTTCCAGTCCTCCAACAAGGAAAGTGCAACAAAATAGCAGTGTGCGTGACTGATACAGTAACTCATAAGAGATAGAGTAACTGAACAGAAATAACTGTGATAATATTTACTGCCTTGCTCTTGGCCCCATAGCTGTTTTGATTTTGTACTTACCTCCAGCTGAAGGATTCGTTCCTGCTCTTTACAACCATGCTTTTCATCGATTTCAATGGCTTTCCTCATTACTGCTGCCATTTCTGTAATTTGGTCCACATGTACTTGCAGCTCCTACAACATAAAAAGTAAACAATGACAGGGGGTGTTGGTTGATAAGAAGCTCAACATGATCCAGCAGTGTGTATTTGCAGCCCTGAAATCAACCATGTGCTGGGCTGCATTAAAAGAAGCGTGACCAGCAGGTCAAGGGAGGTGATTCTAGCCCTCTGCTCTGCCCTTATGAGACTCCACCTGAAGTACTGTGTTCAGCTCTGAGGTCCCAGACATAGAAAGGACATGAAACTGCTGGTAGCAAATCCAAAGGACACCACAAAGATGCTCAGAGGGCTGGAGCACCTCTGCTATGAAGATAGGCTGAGAGAGTTGGGCTTGTTCAGCTTGGAGAAGAGAAGGCTCAGGGGAGACCTTATATAACAGTCTTCTAGTACCTAAATGGGGACTACAAGCAATCTGGAGAGTGACTTTTTACAAGTGCATGTAGGGATAGGACAAGGGAGAATGGCTTTAAACTGAACGAGAGGACGTTTAGATTAGCCATTAGGGAGTTCTGTGAGGGTGGTGAGACACTGGCACAGGCTGCCCCGAGAAGCTGTGGCTGCCCCATCCCTGACAGTGCTCAAGGCCAGGTTGGATGGGGCTTGGAACAACCTAGTCTAGTGGAAGGTGCTCCTGCTCATGGCAGGGGGGTTGGAACTGGATGAGCTTTAAGGTCCCTTCCAACCCAAACCATTTTGTGATTCTATGTTAGTAGAGTTTGAATAAAGGACAAGTTGAGGAAAAGGCAATGAAAAAGAAAAGCTTTTGGAAACACCATTAAAATGTTTGTTTTCACTGACCAGCTTTCATGCCAGCCTATTTGTGTCTGACCTGACCTTTGGACAAAATCCACCAGAGCTATCAACTAATACTGGGAAAAGCAAAACAGTAGGACTGAAATAAAAAACAGTATAGACTAAGGTTAAATCCCACCTTTAAATTATGAATTTGAATGGAGGTCCACACATCTAGCAGATGATCAGCTTGCCTTTAAACTATCAGAAATGATTAAGCTACCATAAAGAACTGCCTCACTTGGAATCATAAACTTGATGTGACCCAAATATACTTTACTAAAACAAACATCAGCAGTTTCCATCCTTTCCTCTCTGGCACCTCAATTGCTAAAGCTGTTGTTCAGCTGTTTACTTATTAAACACCCACTCAGAGCAGGGGAGAGGAAGGGGGAAGGATGGGGGGTAGAACTTGCTGTAAATCTCTATTTTCTTCTCAGTTTCCACTGAAGGTGATCATAGGAGACTTTTTTTTTTCCCATCAAAAACCTAAATTTACCTTGAAGCTGTGATCAGTGGTAAAGATGAGTTGGTGAGGATGTACCCTTGAGAAGGGCTGGGAAGGAGGTAGTGGGCTTTAGATATACTGACTGCTGTCCTCCCTGCTTCCTACTTTGCCAGCTTACATGGTCTATTGATCACTATGATTCAGGACCTATGCCGAGGTCACTAGTGTTAGACCAGATGCTAACACAAATGTGTAGGGTTCTACTCTGGAAAGCACACATGCAAAACTTAAATGCTGTAATACCAAAGAATGAAATGTAAGTGGTTCTTTACAAAGATAGCCTCAAACATCTATGAACACTTTTTGCATTTCTTTCCTTTTTGTTTGCCATATACCTCATTCACAATAGTTTACAAAAATGTTGCTTAACAACACTTTGCTTTTCTAGTTTTCAAAAGCCATAAAATGCAGCAACCTTTCACCACCCTTTAAGCATCTCAGGCTGCCCTAGATTCTACTCAGCAATCCTGATCAGTACTGAAACAAGAAGCAAGGGTTGAAGCAGGAAAGAAGAGAAGTGTATGTTCAGTTACTCACCATTCAAAAGGGCTTTTAAATATTTCAGGTTTACTAATTATTTGTTGGAGTCACAAGCATAAGTTAAAGCCAGTCTAAATGTCTGAATTACTAAGTTCTGTGGCCTGTGAGAGTATAATAAGGTGGTTATCTTAAAGACTGAAGCAAAACAAAAGAAGTAATGAAATGCTACTTTTTAAAAGCTTAAATAAATGAGAAGCCAATAAGGTTGACTCGACTGATCAAGTTCCTGATCATGTTTCACGGACTGGATTAGAAAAATTAGGACTTGGTAGTACAGTGATACAAAACCTGAGACAAAGTAAGCTTTAAACTGATCCACTGCAAACTAACTGAAGTATTACCCAAGAAAAACAAAGGAAAAAAACCCCCAAACAACCAAACAATTAAGTTATTACCTTGGAATGTTGCTCTTTTAACTTCATTATTATGCTTGGATCATCCTTTTTGCTCGCCATTAGCAACCTAAACATCTGTTCTCTGTACTTGCTCATTATGAGTTCCAGAGCAGACTGGTGTTCTTCAAGAGATGTGCGTAGTTCTACCAAAACAATTTTAATTTCAGTTAGAGCTTAACAGAGAAGAACTGAAACAAAACGCAAAAGTACTTCAGCTTGAGAAAACTGAAATAAGCCCTTAATGAAGTGTCCCCTCTCCTTGCACCATAAAATCTATGTAGGCTCTACAGATGTCTTCAGTGGTGACTGGCCTGGGAAAATTCTTGTCAGAAACAGAGGTCTTTTGTTAATACAACTTCATATTCAGTCCCTTTAGCTGACACAAGCCATGTTGAGTGTAGCTGAGCAGCTTTACTCTAGCCACTATAAGTAACACTGAATAAAAGCTAGAAAGAAGTTCACAGATCTGTTTTAATCTGGTAAAAAAGAGATAAAAAATGCTTGTGTTCAAAATATACTAAGTCAAAGGACAAATAACTCCTGAGATAAGATGAGATTCGTACAAATCAAGATTAATGAAACCTTTGCTGAATATAACTGTTAGAATAAGTAAGGTATTCCAGGAGGAACAGTTAATTCCTAGTGTACAGAATTCCAGAACAAATTATGCTACTGTGCTTACCCTACAACTTCTCCTGACTGCTCCTAAATTAGTTATTTTTAGCAGTGGGAAACACATTTCCAAACAGATACTTCTATTGCAGAATTAAGTTCTACTTAGCTCACTTGTGCTAAACATTAGATGACGACTGAAAAAGTAATTTTCCACAACTCTCACTTTTTGTCAATCATAGTTCCAGTGGTTGGACATTAGGACTCTTTATTAGATTGTGTTATAATCAGTTAAACTGACAAATTAAGACTAGAAGAAAACTTCTAGTTTTCTTTTTTTCAGTAAGACTGAAGAAAAACTTCAACAACAGTTTTTTTGAGAACAGAAAGTGTCACTGATTCCAGTGGTGCAGGTTGGAACTTGAAAACGATAGAGTATCATTTTACCTTTATTTTCCTGTTGCAGTTCCCGAATCTGTCTGTTTTCTTGTTGGATACCCATCACTAACGTAGATCGAGGACGATGTCTTGCTACTTCATTAAGCTCTTGAATTTCTTCTTGGTACTAGTTATTGGAAAAACAAAATCAAAACAAACCAGCCACAACATATTTGAGTAACCAAAGGCAAGCATTAATCAGCGAGTCACAAAGGAGCAGTTCTACTGTCAGTTAAAGTCTGTAACTAGTAAGATAATGCTTGGTTCTAAATAATAATGTTAAACAAACAAACAGAAACCCTTCTGAAGGTGTTGCTAACATACTGCCCTTTAGAGACACAAAAGTATCATCTTTGTTTCATACAAGTTTCATACCTTAGATGTGTGCAGTGGGAATTAGTTAACCTTCAGTTAATGCAGGTCAAGTTCACCATCAAGTAATTTAAAACTGATATACATATGGTAAAGAAAAACCATGAGGTATTAACCTCTAGATATTTACTGTGGCTTCCCAACACCTTAAACCAGAAGGCTGTACAGGTACAAGTCCTGTGGATCTGAATGAAGGGATCCTGGCTCTCAACAAATGCGTAAGTTTAATGCTCTCAGTTTGAAGTCATGAAGCCTCTGCACGACTGGTTTTACAGGGATGAAGCACATACAGGATTTTATTACTTTATAGGCCCATTAACACATCCTGTGGTCTATTAAAATGACAGGATGAACTCTCATATGGAAAGTCATTAGACCCCTTTATGTTTTTCCAGGAGTTTTCTAGCGAAAAATCTAATGAACTGCTTTGAATAGCTTAACATCAGAATGGAACTGATCACAGAAAAAAAGCTAATTTGAAACAAAAGGAGGCAGTGATAGGTTAAAAGTATTCTGAACAGAAGAAAGCATGACTGGGCCTCTGTACGATTACATGTGCATGTTGAAATTAATAAAACAAGTAGTTTCACAGCAGAGCAAAACACAAGCCACCACACAATGATTTGTAAGATACCAACCGAATTTCTACCAGTGTTCTTCAAATAAATGCCAGTTTCAATATTTAAGGTAGAGTTACAGAAAACTTCCTCACAGGATCAAACTAAATATATAAACAACCTATATTTAGATTATAGTCACACCTCTAATGAAAATACCTAGTATGCTATTAAAGGATTAATCAAATAACACACTAGTTTTACACTGTACAGTAGCACACAAAAATTATCTGAAACTATGTGTTTCCATGTTGCTCTCTTAATGGAGGAAACAAAGTTGGAAAACAAACCTGTTTCATTGCTTCAACCCGTTTGTTAAGAGCTGTAGTCTGTTCAATCAGAGCTTCTGCTGCATTGTCATGCTCCCTCAGCCGTTCCACCAGTGCTTTCGCATCTGCTAAGGCTTTTTCGATTGTGCAACTCATTTCTAAAGATTAGAAACGTGTTATTTTCACACCACCACCTGTTTGCTACACAGAGAACAGCTATCTATGTGAAATATAGATATATATTTCTAGACTAAAGCAGCTGAATAAACCTTTGCCTCAGAAACATCCATTTTGTAGTATTTTATGAGTAGTAAGAAATTATGCCTCAAGTACACACTAAAGTCTTCCTTTCCTTTTCCTCCTTTTTAATTGCTGTTGAGACCACATATCAGAGCAAGGGAATGAAAGTGAACTTTATGTTTTGAGGAGAGTATTAACATACCAAATGCCAAAATAAAACTATTGAACATATGGAAGAGCATATATGCATGTTCTCCTGTAAGTAGCACAGAAAAAAAATTATTACATAACTATTTCATTTTTCAGTACTACCTATTTTTTTTTAATGTGCCCTCCTACCAGTCAGATATACTTCAAGATATTTAAGAAGTAGAACTCCAGCACAAAAGACAATGCTAAAGGTCTACAGTGGACTGGAAGATTTTGATGCATTAAACCAGCAGAGAAAGAAGAGCTCAAACTGACATAATAGATACTTGGGTAATAAACAGAAAACTAAAGGCTCCTGTTTTCTTCATGTCTGTAAAAAGAACACAAACACCATGTTTCACTGCATGGAATAGAACTGTAAAATTTTCAGCAGGATAAAGACAGCGACTCAGCTAAGAAAAAGAACTGACTGCACAGCTGAAATACCAGCCTTCTAATTGCAGTAGCTAGCAGAAATTACCTATAGCTAGAATTGCTAAACTTGCAAAACACTTGTGCATACCAGCATTTCCAAACTACTGGCCTTTACACTGAATTTTGTCATGCTCACGCTTGATAGACCAAGTTTCAAGACTGAGATTTTCAGCCTAAGTTTTTGTTTTCTTTTAAGAAACCTGGTCCTTTTTCTACTAAAAAGGAAACCTGCTTAAACTTCTTGAACTGTTCTTGAGCAATCAGACAGCAATGATAGAAGTTTATTAGTTATGGGCCTTACTGATAAAAGACTTAAGATTTGTTTCAGAAAACTTCCTAAGGTACTGAAAGAATAAACTAAATCCATTCCTTAGCCAGGCCACTTGGTAAAGGAGAGATTTTTTTAAGCATAAAAGGTTAATGAGCCTTTCCTGAGCTACAGGGGAAAAAAAAATTGCTCCATATTGATTTTCTAACTCTCTTAGGCACCTTTGCAAATCATTTTACCCAAGCCTAAGGAAACCCTCCTGTTTTCCTCACCAGACCTTTTTCCACTGTCCTGAGTAGGTAGTACATGTAAGGGTATTTCAAGCACCAGAAATTCCACCATTCCCCTCAAAAGATTTACAAACACAGTAGGAATAACCAGCCCTAATGCACTAAGGTGGGTGAAAACTGAGCAAGACAGGAGCAGGGTATGGAATGTTCTCTCTGAAGAGCTCTCATGCACCCAGAATATCCGGCAAGATCTAACCTCTCAGCATTTTAACTGGGTAATTTCATTAGCTCTGAGGAGCACAGGTAACACAAAAGCATTTACTTCACTTCTTCTGTGAACTAGAGAAGGGTCTTTCGGGGACCCTGCCATCACAGAAAGGTTGAGACTTGTTTGCTGATAAAGGAACTTCAGAAAGTGAGCTTCCTGTACGCACAGAGCACAAGGGTTTCAACCTGTGTTTGCTGTGATCCACATGTTATCAAAAACATCAGCATTTTGGCATGTACAAGTTTCCTATTAGACATTCATAGTGTTAAATCCTTCCTGTGTACAACCTAGAGTTTTCATTTTAATTTTCATATGATGTATGTATGTATTTGAGGTATCAAGTTCTTCAGCAGACTGATGTGTTATCGCACTTATTCTATGTGGTTTAGTTATTTTAAATATTATGTGGAAAGGAATCATACTGCATTGTTTTTAAGGATGTGCTTTTCTTGCTTATCATTTCTCCTTCCAGTTCTGGTCTCAGATTCTCACTGGACTACAAAAACATCACAGGCAAAAGATGACCTTCCACACTAGCTGGCTAAGCTGTTACAGAAATTGATTTAATCAGATCCATATTTAAGGAGAATTTGAAGAGCAGTCTTTAACTCAATTCATGGGTCATGAATTCTCTAGCTAGTATAAAACAAAGCCTCTCAGGCCTCTCCATGAGCTTGGAATCCATCTGGCACTCAGACTACAATGCAGTTAACACCTCTGATAATTTGTATGCACCAACATGAATTTTTAAACACAGGGCACATTCACTCTCCTGTGCACTTTCTCATTTTGACCCAACCACATGAGATGAAAAGAAACCCGTTTGTAGCAAAGCCACTGGCATTCTTTTCACAGCGAGTGAGTTG
>JANHGB010034203.1:0-50249 GCA_026283785.1 Coracopsis vasa
TGCTCTGTGAGGAGAAAGTCAGGGATGATGAGGCTGTGGGTCCTGCCCTGCCAGTTCACCCCACTTCTTTCATCCCTTCCCACACCACAGGAGGAGTGGAAACCTTTCTATAAGAGATCCCATATAACTGGGAATCAGGAGGCAAAGGTTACTATCCCACCTATTTTCTTTCATTCAAATTGATTTAAAAATCTGATGTGTAAACAGAGATGAATACTAATCAGGCTGTTAATATAAGCTAGATCCTGAAGCCTGGACTTGGTCCTTCCTCAATCAGAGAACATTAACTAAGAGAAATATGAGTAAAAGCCCCCAGTGTTTATATAAAAAATAATGAGCAAAGGCATCATTAGCAGGAGATGCATATTTGATCTCTCTCTTGGGGTCTTCCCCTGCTGCTGCCTACCACACGATTCTATCCTGGCATCTGGCCACAGGGAGCTCCAGGCTGAAACCAACTGGGGGCACAAGGAGGCCATGGCTCCTGAATCCAGCACCAATCCTTTACTCCTGCTGTCTGTATTGCTGCCCAGTAAACCACCCCCATGCAACCAAAGGGAGGTGGTTGGAGGAGCAGTCTGAAGCAATTTTATGAGAAAAAAGACAACTCCAGGTTAAGAAAACCCTGAAATATCTTGACCATATTAATGGTTTGATTGTGCTGTGTTAGGATCTGGTGCTTGTTCAGGAGGAGCTTCAGGGTGGCAGAGGTGAAGGCAGTGCAGGAAGAGATCTTTATCTCACACTTATTTAGCACCAAAACTCTCAACAGAGTAATGGGCCAGGAGGGAATATTCTGTAACACAGTGATACATATGTTCCATAAAACAAAGCAAGCTACTAACTCACCTTTGCCCTCTGAAGTCCCCATAATTAAAACACTTTATCCTGGAATGAAGTGATCATCAGCAAGGGGAGAGGAGGATGTCTGACAGAGGCTGTTGTAAATTCCCCTAAGTTATGGCACCATCAGAATTCTGCATGTGGGAGTTTCATTGAAGGAGTATCTTTCAATCATGATATTATTCTGTGTTTTGCCTATGAATGGTTGTGAGTCTTTTCTAGTATGCTGTCAAGTGATTTCAGGAAGCTGGAGAAAAACCAAATGAAAATAAAACCTAAGCAATCTCTTACTTTCCCTCGGTATATACTGGAGTGGCTTTTCCTTCCAGTCAGTTATGTGTTTATCTTTTCTTCATTCACTGTCTTCTAAAAAACCCCACCTCTCTGCTGAGATCCAAAAGCTCTGACTTTACTCAGTTAATGCCTCATTATATACTGAAGAAAGCCTTGTATCTGCAGTCCCTGCTATACTCTGTGTGCTTTTTATCTCTGGGAGTGAAAGATGAGGCAGAGAGCCATAGATGAAATCCTGGACCCATTAAAGCAAGAAGTTTTGCCATTGACTTGCATGGGGTCATAGTTTTGCCCTGAGTCTTTTATTTCTATCTTGTACAATGTCAGGCAGCTTGTCAAAGATGATGCCTAGTCGGTTCGTTAGCCTGACATGATCAGATACAAATTCACCAAATCTAAACTGTTGGGATCTGCATGGAGTTTAGATCAGAGAAAACAGCCATTTTTAACACCAAACTTTCACACATTTATGAAAGTATGCATGTCATTTCTAGCATGAATACATGGCGAGAATGCACCTAGCAGTTTTAAAGCAAATTCAGTTTTGCACAATGATATAAAGTAAAGCTGAGATCGCAAATTGTGAGCTATGAAACCTAACTGCTTTCATACCAATGCTTCACAATGCAGCCACCATGATTTAACTATCATTACCTTGAATTTATACGAAGGCAGTGTAGGGCTCTTAATCCTTCCTAGGAGAAAATGCTAAGAATGCACAAGTAATAAGAAGAGCAATATCTGCAAAGGTTTGGAAACTGTGAACATTATGTCAGCACATCTGTGCATCTTGTTTGGACATAGAAATTAATTACCTGGAATTGACTGGCATAGCAAGGGGAGTTTTCAAATCCTTTGTTCAGCATAATATACTATTGTAATGGCTATTGAAGCTCAAAATGTTTTACAGGTTCCAGATACTTCAAAATTTTCATTACAGCGTCTCAGAAAACACAAAGCTGAGTGCAAATTTTACTGTATGCTTTCCAAACAACAAAATAAAACCTAAACTAGAGTTCTTTGGTTTAGAATTATGCAACTTCAGTGGGGATATCCTCAATCTAGTGAGTATTATTCTCTTCAGAGTATAAAAGAGATTTAACTACTAAAAGTGATATCTTAGGAATAACACCTCCATCCTGTAGAAATTATAAGAGCAAGGGAATCCCTAAAACCTGAAGATTTAAAGTGGCATTTTATTTTAGCAATTTAATCTGCCTCCTGCTTTTCCACTCTGAACCAGCAAAATAAAACCAAACAATCCTCAGTATGGTTGGCAGAATAGCTCTGAAGAAAGGCTGGATTTTTCAGGATGTATTACTACAGGACTTTTTAATAAAGCTGTAAACTTCAGTAAAGGTGAGATGAAACGTTTCACAACATTGTCAGCCTTGATACAACCACAGCACACAGTCCTGTGTCAGGCAAAGCTACTGACAGAGGTGAGTGGGGGCTCAGATTAGAGAGGGTCTACAGGGTTTGGGCATACTGCCAATAATTCTGCATAATGCTGAAAGCCTGAGTGTGTTCACATTTACCCTCATATTAAGAATGAGTAATTGCCTTTCAATGAGTGGAGTTGCATGAATGTAAAACTAATGCAAAAGGGAAGATTCTGTCCATAGGATGGAGATGACTGCTCATATAGAATAATAACAGCCACTGATTGTTCATGTATTTTTAGAACTGAACTTGGGCTGAACCTTTCTCAAGGTTACGGAACTTTCTGGTAGCATATGTCCAGGCCTCTGCATTTTTGGCTCCTGGCCTAGATAAGGACTGAAAGCACAAATAATCAGTCTAAGGGCTGTTCTCCCAGTGTTTCCCACTCGAATGAGAGAGGCAGCAGGGGGAATCTCACTGAGCTGCCTGTTTTCAGATGACTTCCAGCCCTATTTCCAGACGTGTGGGGTTTGTCAAAGAACCTTGTAGTGGAGTGCAGCCTTTTCCACTTCCCACTTTCTGCATCAGTTGCTGCTTCTCCAGCAGCCTGTCCAGGGTTTCCTGGTGGGACAGAGACCTGTTTGGTGGCTCTTGCTATATGGACCATGGATCTTGTCTCAAAGAATGCCCTGTAGACATCCTGAATATCTGACATGACTTCAGTGAAATACCCTCCTTGGCACACATCCTATCACACATCATTGAGATTGCAATCTGAGTTTGTTCATAGGAAATAAAAGTACATACTTGTGCAGTGTTCTAAGCCAAATCCCAGTTACAAGGGCTTTTAATATTTGTCCACAAACTTTTATATAGTCTGTTTTCTCTGTGCCAAGAGTTTTAATTCTCTCCCATATGTGCCTTCTCTTCCAGTCCCTTTCTCTCCCTGTTTGAAAATTGCATTTTTTTTTATTATTATTTTGTTACTCCTTTTTTTTTTTTTTTTTTATTGGTGAGAGCAGAGTTTCAGGGAACATGGGATGCAGGTTTTTATGTAGGAGCAAGCATGGGTAGTGCAGAAAGTCAAAACAATCAGAGTCAGCTGGAAGTCCTGAATATGTCTCACTGATCTCAGCCACAAAATCCTAAATTCTGGTCTGGGTCCCCTCTTCTGGTCATTGCAGGATAGGGAGTTGTGGGAAGAAATCTTGTTCACCAGAAGACCTTGGATGAACAGAGGCACCACTTCCCCCCGCAGGTTTCTGCCTCAGTCACCTTCCCCTCATCCTTTCTCACTGCTTTCTGAATGCTTTCCCCTTCAAAAAATCTTGAAGATACATATGTTTTGTGATCTGTTCTTCTGTCTTGTAATTTCCAAGCAATTTACATATAAAATCAGTAGTTGTTTTTTAAGAGACAGAAAGATGCATCAGTTCACAGATGCACATATACTTCTGCCCGTCAATTTACTTTTTAGGTCTCCTAAACCTGTAAGAGCAGTGCTATATATGATATTCCAGTAAGGATGGTGAAATCGCTAAAGTTGACACTAATGATGAAATTTTAAATACTTATGCCCAAGAATTAACCTTTCCTGAGTTGCTTCTACAGGGTGTGCAAGTCTGTGTAACCTCTAAATATATGAAAAGCTGTTCAGTACTTTAGCCATGTAGTTTGTGTTGGACAAGACCTGTTGGTTTTAAACAGCCACTAATTAACGCTTATGCCACAACTTTAATTTTTCTTCTACCTGGCCTGCCGGTATTTTCTTTTCAAGCCTGTTTTCTGATACACTGCTGGCCTCAATGTCCAGAATACTGCTGGAGGCTGAGGCTAATGCAATTATCACTGCACGCTATTGCAAGCATATGTTCATTATCACTGTTTTGCACAGAGCACGCTTGATGAGAACCAATTGATTTTATAGCACCAACTAAGGCATGATACAAATGTCTCTCAATGGGAACAAATGCTGGATGAATTATTTTGCTGATTAATAAATTGAGTTTCAGGAGGGATACTATTTGTCATTCAACAGCTGGGTTTTATGCCTTCCTACAACAACAACAACAAAAAAGTACAAAAAGATCTTTAAAAAAGCCCTAAACTTTCACTGCTTTTCATTAAAAACAACACCTTTGTTACAAACTAACCCAAATGTAAAAAAGAAGAAAAAAATTAAAAGCATTAAACTCAGAGAACTTATGTTCAGGAGAAAAATAAAGACTACCTAAAATGAATAATGGGCTTTCTCTCCCCCCTTCTATTTCACCACATCCTGGAAATTCTAAGTTTAGTCCTTAAATATTTTATTTTCATTACCTGGGTTTAAATTTTTGATTCAGCAAGCTTTTTTTTTGTTCTTGATGCTACCCTAATATTGCATCCCTTTGCACAAATTTGTCCCGTGAAAACACATTGCTAGTTTTGAATTGCTAAAATGTATTCAGTGTTGTAACACTTTTACTTAAACATGCCAGATGGCAACTCAGATTCCCAGAAAATCTATACTGTTTTCATCTCTGTGCAACTCCTTTCTTTTTGGTATAGTTCCTCTAGGTAGTGCAAGTATCAGGAATAACATAAACGTCAGGAATAACGTCAGGTCCTCAAAAATCCTTTTCTTTGATGCCTGCCTCTAACTTCTTGTAACAGCAGCACTTCACAAAATGAAGTTAACTGTTTTTTTGTTGGTTTTTTTTTTTTTTTTAATAATAGTTGCAATACCTGGGTATAACAGTGTTGTCCACGGTAGATATTCTGTAGCTGGCACTTCATTATTAGCATTTTGATTGCACCAGATTTATCTTGAGATGAAAAGTAAACATCATTATCTTCACTGGAACGCAATACACTTACTTTGCTCTGTAGTTACAGGTCTGATCATTACCATTGCCTTTCGTCAATGACCCAGGAGTAGTAGAATATGGAGGTAGGATTAGAGTAATGTGTGATTGATGATGGCTGCTTTCACTACATTATGTGGTATAAGTGAGCAACTAACAGATGGATTTCATCACTATGTAACATATAAATTCCAGTATATGATAAATTTCTGTACCTTCAATATACTGCAATATTCTTTACAAAAATAATGTATTATTCTAGTCAGACCTTTCAATAAATTACAGTTTATGAATTTCATTATAGAGAAGTCTTTTTATCTTATAGTAAATGATTTTTCTTTTTTACTGTTATAGAGTTTTGTTTGATTGTTGATTTTTTTTTTAATGCTACAAGATAACCTAACATAATTTTGGGTTAAAAATGCAAAGATAGAAAAGTTATTATTAAACTTTTTATGCTCTCATGGATCAGAGATGACTGTCCAGCCTGAGAGCTTTTCAGGAAGTTTTACTGCTAGTTGTTACACACAAGCAGACATTTCTCTTTTGCTCAATTATAAAGGACAGACCTTGACCCATGCTCTGGGAAGACCAAATTAACTAGATGGCTGAGGATTCTTCCAATGAAATAGCTTTTATAACCCAAGGTTGCTCCTAAAATCTGTTCTGGCATAAATATCTGTGCTCAACTCTATAAAGATGGATCAAAGTTTTTAGTAGAAGAAAACCAGACTCTGTGTACTCCAATCTGTTTCCAGACTGTGTGTATAGATTAGAAAAGCAATAAATACATATTAAAAATTGTTAAAACAGCATATTTACTGATCTGCCAAGATCTAATCCCTAGCAGTGTCATTTAATATTACCCTACCTTGTTACTTTAAAAAGCTTTCAGTGTTTAAAGAGGATCATGCATGAACTGCTTTTCAAGGTAAAACTTTAAGAAAATAAAATTTGGTCAGCACATTTTTAAGATTTTCTGCATTAATGGCTCTGTACATGTCATGATATTTTTGCACAAGTGAATCCTTGCCCTTTTTAAAGAAAGTTAAGTTTGGTTTCCTTTGCCACTCTCATACTAGCCCAAAGTGTTACAACCTCTGTTTATTGTGTAACCTTCTTGCAGCCTGTAATAATAGGCTCAATATATTCACTAGCCATAAGAGTAGGTCTTTTAGTTCAAGCTGTAGAAGTATGAACACTTACCACTCTAGTATTTGCTTAGGTTTATCTGAGTACATTAAGAAGTTGGGGATTTTTTAATACAAAGACCTTATTGACCTCGTTTTAGGAACTTCAAAGCAGTCTCCAGAGTACCCCATTGAGAAACATCAGGTCAAAGCACCATTAAAACTGGAAAAACAAATGGATTTTGATCCAGAAAATTTCTACATAAGGCAACACAAAGCAGAAATTTCAATTCATTACTCAGTGTAGACCAAGGCAGGAGTTGTCAGACTTCAGTGCAACCAGAAAAGTTCTGCTAAATAAAAGTAAGGACTACTCTGGGATGAGGGGGTAACTTGTCTGAAATAGCTAATCACAACAGCTTGTTCATGTCTTTGTAAGTCCGCATAAATCTGGATAAAAAATGTAGGCAAGTAGACAAAAGCCTACTTTTGATCTAACCTAGTATCAAGAGAGACAGATCCATGCCCAACTCCCCAGGTATCTTTACCAGAAAAAAAAGAACCAAGACTGCAAAATAACAGGGGACCACTGACAGGGCAGAATGCAGGTTGGCATGCTGTGCAGCACAATCTGGTCCCCAGACGCCAGTTATTGGTGTGATCTGTGGACTCTTCCTATGCAACCCAAGCAGCTGGGCTGCCTCTCAATTTAACAAGAAGGCACACATCATCAGAGCACACAATGTTGCAGAAGCAGAGAAGAGTTCCCAAGTCTGACAGCACAGCCCTGCTTTTTATACAAAGGATTCACTGATATGATAAGGTACCGCATATTTAAGTTAATTGGATTTTCTTTATGTTTCTAAGAAACATATTTTACAAGTGTCTTCAAATGAATCAAAGTTCACAGTGGAGTAAATTTTACTGCTATTAATGTTTCTATGTGCTTAACAAAGTGGTGATATAATCCAGCATAGTGTCTGAGCCCCTTCTGAGCTTTATCAGAAAATACAACCTCAAGTGCTTACATGTTTCCTTAATAGTGTTTCTTTTACAGCCCTTACAAAGCTCTTATGACCATTAGAAATTCTACACAGAAATCCTGCATAGATTTAAGCTACTATTAATGTATTCAGAAAAAAATACATGGACCTCTTTTATTCCTCCAGAAAATGAATCCATAAGTTGTTTCTGACTTTAGCTGACCTTCATGCAAGTGTTTCATGATCAGTATGGAATGTAGGATGTCTGTGTCTGTAAAATGTTTTGTTTGAAAATATTGTCCAATAACATTGATTTATGGTGATGTCTACTCTCTAAATCCTTATGGATACTGCATTAAGAATGAATGAAATAGTGACAGTACATCACTCTGTGTGAGGTGAGCAGTCTTGAAGCATGAATCATACTTAGGCATGTCTAAGTGGAGTCACTTTAGAAACATTAAAGTTCAGAAATGCAGCTTACATTTCAGATCTCTTTGTAAACAAATGGTTTATTACTGGCTTCAACATTTGTATCTTCTGCTTGTGTATTCAGTGCTGTAAAAAAGTATAGAATAACTTAAGAGAAGTTTCTTGGTGAACAAATAGATTTTAAAATGGCAGTGAAAATTCAGGATTTTATTCTTTGTAGTTATGCATGTTATTAATAAGATTAACTGCGATATCCTGATGTGCACTGTAAAAATATGCTAGATATTAACACTGAAAACTGACAAATGTGGGAGTTAAAATCAAGATTTATATCATGGCAGGTCATTCTCTATTTCTCTGGAGATGTATGCCTCTGATAATTATATTAAATTTTTTTTTTTAAAAACAGAAATCGTAATATACATTGTTCTAAGTTCCCCTAGCTTTCACTGCAGGCATCAACAGGGCAAAACCCTTGTAACTGATGAATGGCTCTCCACTATATGTCCCAAAAGGAGAAATAGAAAAAAACCCACTAGTGTTACACTACTGTTGGAAGGCAATTTAAAAGCACCTTGTTAGCTGAACTGAGTAATAGAAGAGCCTGCACTTAAACTGCTTTGCTAGCAGGTGTTCCCACTGCAGTGGTAAATTCCTAAGTGATTTAATCCATAATAGAGATGTCAGAAAATATGGTGATACAAAAGGACCAGTTTTTCAGGAATTGCTTATTATGCTGGAATTTTACAAATACATGGCTCTAAGTATAGTAATAGTATTTTTTTTCTGGAAGGTATGTTAAAATGAGATTCAAAATATGTAATGCAAACACACTGTAAGCAAATCCAATCCTGCAAAATCTTTCATGCATGATTATTCTGAGAATCCATATAATGAAGTAAAACAAAAAGCATAAAGTTCAAGCATTTCTGTTCAATTTTCCAGTCCAAATTTGAAAGAAAAAAAAATAACATTCACATGTAATTCTACCAAGATCTAGACAACCTATCCAATTTGCAAGAATCTGCCAACAGCTGCCCATGACTTGTCCTTCTAGGTGGCTGGGTGAAAGAACTATAAATGTATAGAATCAACACAGGCTTCCCAAGGCCACCTTGTATTCTGCCCTGTATCAGAAAACAAGTGCATGCTATGTATAATCACTTATACTTTAGCTCAGATTTTCATGTTTTTCTATGTAGTCTCTAGTCTATTTTCAGCCTGGTCTATAAAAAGCCACTAGCAGGCAGTTAGTGCAGACCAGATATGAATGCGCTACCTATGAAAGTGAATTGTAGTTCCCCACTGCAATGTTATTTCAGTTCAATTCTTTGAAATACATTGTAGTTGACTCTAGACTGATGTTGGATGGAATATCATTATATGATAAAATAAGGACTCTAAAGATATTATATGTCATTTAATATGAAATTCTTACTCTATCTTCAAAACAACCGTTTGTTTCAGACTCTAGGCTATGGTGCCGGTAGAATTTCTGATGGGCTACTCAATGAAAATCCTAGTTGTCTGGTATAATATGAGAACAATACAGTGTGAGAAGTACACTACCAGTAACCAATACCAGAAACTTAGCTTTTTCCTTTGCTAAAAGTGGAACATAAAGCACAGTAGTTTCATTAAGTCTGGTTTTGCAAGTAATTTTTAGTGTGTTTTAAATCTTTGGACTAGGGCTGTTTTGGTTTTTTGGGAATGACCTTGACCTAATTTGTCACAGAGGACTTTTTTTTCTTCCAAGCATGCTCTTCCCATTCCTCTTCCTCACATGGAATCTCTTAATGCTTCTTTTAAGATCATTAAGTGAGTTCATACGACACATTCTCCTGTTTTCTATATATTTATCTTTGACCCTATCACAGGTCATATACTTAATGCCAAAATTGATATTCCTTGTAAAAAGTGTCAAGAGGTTCAACATATCGAGCCTGGAGGAAATCAATTTTAGATCTAAACAGGAATGTGTACGTTGTAAAATTTTATGCAGTAAGTTGAAAATGGTCTGTTTAAAGTCACTTTAAATGTACAAGAGCAAGGCCTACTGCAAAGGGAACTAAAAAGTTGTGTAATGAAAAGAGGAAAGACGAGTGAAGAAAACACAAACCTGGAACATAAATGTCCCTACCTGAATTTACGATTCAGCTCCCAAGCTTCCAATTATTTAAAAAGTTTTGGGCTTGATATGAAAAAGCAAGACAAAGAATATGGTTGTTTTCAAGTTTCGTTCTAAAAGTTTTCTCTTTGCTTAGGTCATCAGTGAAAAAAAATAAAACAAAGTTCAGTCTGATGCCTGCTAGTTCATGGCAAGGGAAATGGGAGTTTGTCGTACCCTAGTAAGCTAGTAACAGCATGTTTCACAATCTGGTTCTTATTCCAAGATCTAAACTTTGTTTGGCTATTGACAAGAAAGATAATGAACTAGTAAGATATCTAGTGTTTCAGGACTCTGGTCAAGTGGACAACTCTCTTTAGGGCTTTCTATTGAGACTGACTGGTTGTGAATATATGAGATGATCTTGAAAAAATGAGTCTTCTGAAGGATTGAGACTGTCAAAAACTGAGATCTCACACATACAGAGGAACATCAATAATCAATACACAGGCCAGGAAGACATGTTGTCATTTGAAAAGACGTTAATTAATTTCCAGTAGAAAAAGAAATTATGGAAATTTTAGACATCGAAAATCAGCACAAAAAAGAAGTGACATTTTAAATGGAAGATGGATGTTAAAACAGCTAAAAACGAAAAGAACAATAGCTAAGCAAACTTGAAAGTAAATGAGAAGTTTGTTAAAACATTGCAAGTGAGCAGCTTTTCAGATAATTCAAGCAATTTGTCAGAACACCAGATACTGAAGGAATAGCACAGAAAATGGAGTGGTTTTCTTTGCATCCTGTTTTAAACCTGGAATATGGTGTAAAGATCCCATTGAATCATACAGCACATTTGCTTGTCATGGTCATGCAGCCTGTTGAAAGGCAAAGGATGCTTTTGGCAGCTTCTAGCTTCAGGGGTATCCCTAATGGGTAAGGTTGAGCAATATCAGTGTTTCTCTAATTTGTGTCACAGCCACCTGTTCTGCCTGCAGATCCAGGGTTGCTCTGGCATTCTGTCCTTCTCACCATGATGCGATGCTGGGAATCCACAAAAAATCTGTCCATCAGGGGGAAGGTGCAGTTTGCTTGAAAAAAAAGTACATAGAACAATAATAGAATTTTCTGAACATTTGTATAACTATGTCACCAAAACATTGTTTATTTCAATAACAAAAATGTTCCCATGTCTGTATCCAAAGAATAACATCATTTTATTACACTAAAAGGAGGTAGGAGCAGCCAAACTGGTTCTAAGTAAACTTTACCAATTACAGACAGAATTGTATGGTAGTTTCAAAACATTGAACCACTCTGTACAGCCATGCACTATGATTCACTAATTATTCCACTTTATACTCTAATCAAAGCAAATACAACCATCTCAGCTTGTTTTATCCAAACACTTAAAAGATTTGTCTCCCATTTATAACCTCCTTATACAATAATTCAACACAATTATTTCTCACAAGTATCCCAGTCATCAGTTATTTCAGTGCAATTATAACCTGAATAGAGTTTTCTGTTAACATAGTAAGAGCCATAACCCAGCTTAATAAACCCTTTTGGGGGAGTTACTTAGCTCAGAATAGGTTATTATTTCACCTATTTTTCTTCTGAGTAGATCTGTATATCTATCTCATTAGCAGCGCCATCAACACATGAAATGTTGTTCACATCAACACATGAAAAAGATGCAGTTACATTAATGTCAGAGAGATGTGACAGACAAGAAATGTCATTACTATTATATTAAAAAACAACCATTTGCCTATACTGAGAGACTTTCATGACAGAGTATTAATTTTAAAAAGTCTGATGGTTGCCATCAACTCCGTAGGGCAACACAGGCTGAACAATTCAGTGAAGGTTACGCAGTAAGGGGATGACAGAACCAAGCAGAGTTCTAAGACATTGTAACTTATGTTTCTTTGTTCACCCATTAGGCACTGTTTCTCAATTTAATTTGCTATTCTTTTTAATACTGTCTGAAGTAATCATAAATTAGCGGATGAAACAGAACAATGAAAACCTGGTTATTTCTTATCTAATAATTATGATTTTATTCCATGGACTACTATATTAATCAGTTTCTTTTCCCCTAGCTACTTTGTCTTTCATAATTGTGCTTGTGCCGGAAAATGGTTGGGTTCTCAACTTACTTCAGTTTCCTTCCCTTGGGAAGAAAGAGTTAGATATTTATAGGCACTGAGCCTAGCACCACAGTTTTGAATGACAACATCCATAATGAGGCTGAGGTGATCAGCCTGAGTGCAGGGACAGAATAGAGTAAAATTATTCTGTCTCAAATGCAGGTCCACCTTAATCTGCAGGGTAACTATGAACCACTTTTTTAGCATCTATCTACCATAAATTTGTATCTGATATTAATTTGTGATTAAAAATCACAACTATTATTTTAACATCCTGAAAACAATAGTTCAATAATCTGAACTGCATGAAGTAAGTCCCAGAATGTTTCAGCTCTGTATTATGTTTTGTCACATATCATGTCCTCCAACAACAGGTATTCCTAATCAGGAATTGACATGAATTTCAGTGTAACAACAGGTACTGAAATAATTAATTCAAACACATGTTCTCAAATAAAATTTTATTTCGGTGGTGTAATTAATTTCATTAATTTAGATTGTTTTTTTGAGATAATTGCAGAAGCCCTAAATAAAATTCTCCTAAAATCCATAAAGAGTTGGAACATCAGTTGTGACTTACTGTCATTGTGCAGTCTAGTGTTTCTGACTACTGTTCCCCAATAATTGTCTTTTATGAAAGACAGTGATGGTTTTTAAGCTATTTGCAAATAAAGCATGAATATTTATTCAAACAGGGTCTTACAGCTACAGAACTTTATGCTATGATCCTGTTGTAAGGTCAGAAGTTGAGTTACTAAAGTTTTCATTCAGGACCTATAAGGATAGTGAACAGCAATATAGGTAATCCAACACACCACAGAATCATATAAACGTAGAATTGTTAGGATTGGAAAGGACCTTAAGATTATCTAGTTCCAGCCCCACTGCCATAGACAGGGACACCTCACACTAAACCATGTCACCCAAGGCTCTGTCCAACCTGGCCTTGAACACTGCCAGGGGTGGAACATTCCCATTTCCTTGGGCAACCCCCTCCAGTTCCTCACCACCCTCACAGTAAAGAACTTGTTCCTTGTATCTAACCTGAACTTCCCCTGTTTCAGTTTAAAGCCAGTACCCCTTGTCCTATTGCTACTGTCCCTGATGAAGAGTCCCTCTCCAGCATCCTTATAGGACCCCTTCAGATACTGGAAGGCTGCTGTGAGGTCTCCACACAGCCTTCTCTTCTCCAGGCTGAGCAGCCCCAGTTTTCTTAGCCTGTCTTCATAACATGCAACTTACTGTCTGGTTCCATAAACATGAAAACATAATAATACTTAGTGGACATTAACACCACACTGGTATCTTCTGGTATTTTAGATAAGATGTATAAAAAGCGTGTAATTACTTAAAGTTACTTAATAAGAAACAACTTTAGTGTTCAGACCTAATGGTTTGGGTATAGTGAAGGTATTTAATGCCTTGAGCTGAAGCCTAAATCTGTGGTTGAAAATAAAGACAGTTGTTCACATCTACTGTCCTAACCTATTATGCTGCATGCTTCAAAATAGTTACTGCAATTTAATTCCCAAAGCAGATGCATTTTGATAATTTTAAACAGAATGAGACTTTGAGCCTTTATACAATGACTTCACTACAGACACTTGAATAGGGAAAATAGTCTATTAATTTGCTGCAGGATCCTCAGTTCTCTGAAAACCATAGTTAAAGGATGATTTTTTGCAATCATCTCAATCATTTTAGGAATGTGTGAAAACCAGCATTTCTAACGAATAGTGCATATTTTTATGATAAATTGTGTTAATGGCTGCCTCCAAACTTAGCATTAATCTATAGATAAATCATGGAAGTTGTTCTTAAGTTATTTTAGTCCTTTTTTTTCTTGCAAGCTAACAGGGTTCATCTGTTTGATTACCTTTTGTTTTAAAATAGTGCCATTAAAAGTTCAGTAGTCTGAAATGGAGTAAGTCACAAATGGCTACAATTTGATATGAGTATAGTTATATATATACATATATGTACATGTCTGTTTTTTAATAAAAATATAGACATCCACAGTATGCATTCCTGGGAGAACTGATATGTATTATTACAATGACAATATCATGATTTCATTAACATGTTTTCAGGAAATGTTTTTTTCAAAGGATAGGAAGGAGAAGTGGAAAATACAAAAAGTATGATCCTTCCAAATGAAAGAAACTAAAAACTTCAAGTTTAATAAATCAGGACTTAACTTAATGCAAACTTAGATTTTTGAACAAATACAACTGAAACATGTCTAATTATTCCTGCATACTGATTTCATGAAACATCAGAATTATCATATTTCCTGGGTGTCCAAAGTATTTGACCAGATCTAGCTGCAATATTCCATGGGATTTGCAGGCCAAAACAAAACTGAGTTTTACATAAAATGAGAAACTTTAGACTGTTGGGTGTTTTTTACTTTTTGGAGCTGGCTGAATGTTCTACGACAGTACCCAGGTGGTGTTCAAAATATCTAGAAACTAAAATATTAACTCTCATCAACCTACATTTGTAACTCTAACAGAAATGAAACTGGGTTTCTTTTGAAATCCATTTATTCACAAGACAGATCTTCTAGGGGGTTCCTAAATGCTTACATTGATGACACAGCCCTTTCCACGTAGGAAAGGAGAGAAGAGTCGTCTATAGACCAACTCCAAGACAGATTGTAGTTCTTTTCCCTTTTCAGTTTGGAGATTCCTGGAAGGAGAACTGCATTTGCTAAAGACCTTAGTTTCCAAACTCGAGGAGACTTAAAATGTTTCCTTCTGAAAAACCTGCCTCCCAAACAAGTCAGAGATTTTTTCTGGTTTTAGTGCCAGCTATGAAAAGAATAGTGCAACTCCTGCCCCATTTACTCAGGAAGCATATTTTCCATTTTTGTGCCAGAAAACTCATTTCAGTTAAGTAGAGTTTTATATAACTGAGGTTTTATTATGGATTATATTCATTAAGAACAGTTTTTTACACAGATAACACTAATGGGGAGGATAGGAGCAATAGCAAGTGTGTCAAAACTAAGCATGTTTGCATTTAAAGAGGTGGGAAAGCATTAGGAGACAGTGGGATGGTGACACCAGAAAAGTGAAAGAAGATCTGTGAGGAGTGAGAGAAAAGAGACAGGGCTCAAGCACAAAGCAAACAAGCAGGCTGAGGTGAAAAAGTGAAAAGGAGGCTTGAGGTAAAAGGTGACAGAGGATCAGAAAGTGTAGTCTGGAAATCTATGTAAAGGGAGCACAAAGCTACTTATTCTGAAACAAAAAAAGTGACCCTCATCCCTTCTGTGGTTCCAAAGAAAAGGGGAAACTGTAGAAAGGAAGGAGCAACAAACTCGTCTAAGGGAGGGAGCATCATATCAGAAAGACATATTTTAATACTTGGTGCTGGATTTTTACTGCTTGCAAAACTGCCTTTTCAGGTAAAACACATGAATGGAATTCATAGTGTTTCATTCTTTAATACAAACCATGCTTTATGCTTTTATCAGTTCCATCCTGCATTTGTTGTGGTATTCAGCTCATTTCCTTCTCAACACACTCATTGCAAAGGCTTTTTGGACAGGAAGAGTAGAGAGGGAAATACTTCAAATGCTTGCGACACTTATGTCTAGTACAGCTCTGGAAATTGTAGAACACCTTTCCAAATAACTTCTCTTTTTGCTGTAGCTTTCTGGGACAGAGTTAACTGCAGTGTGCTCACTGGACAGAACACTCCCCATCAGTTTGCTTTCTGAATGAGACAGCATTGGCAATACTAATAACCCATTAAAATTGTGACTTTGGCACAACCTTTTATCTTCATATAAAATAAGCTTTAACAAACCAGTGAAATAAAATCTTTCTTCCCAATAGAAGGTTTAAGTTGCAGCCAAAACAGGGTCAGTATTACCCACCCTTTCAAATTTTCCTTGCACAGAGGCATTTCAAGGCAATTTCCACTCTTAAAGTTCAACAGAAAATGTTGATCTGCTGTAGACTTACATTTACATGCACATGGGTCCACATAGACACCTCTTTTTGTAGTATTCATAATTAGCGTCTTTGTTGGCCGTTGCGTGTTACTGCTTCCTAGTGATACAGGAAATTCTCTCTCTTTGGTGTAAAGGAAGCCTTACGAGAATTAAATCTTCAGCTGTATTAATCCAGGTACTTTGAAGTTCATATGGAATTCCCCAAGAAGCAAATATCTATCTAGAATTTCAGTGGTTTTCATCACATACCATACTGAGCATAATGATGATTCTGTCAAAACTTTCCATGAAACAAGTTTTTGTTCTCATTTTACTCTGATTTGAAGGCTGAGCTTCAATACAAAACAAATATTCAAATGAAAATCATTAAAATAACTTGCTAAACATTTCAGTTTGAAAGTGTCAAAACAAAATTTTCGGACCTTAACAGAACATCTTTTTCTCCCCAAAATAAAATTGTCGAATTTGTCAGATTTCTGTAAAGCATTTTGCCTGGATGCATTGGCATTTTCTAATCTCTGATAAAGTGTTCTGTCAAAATATTCCCAGATGGCCCTATAATAAGGCAATAGAGATTTCTACCTGTTGAAGTCAGGTCTTTTTTGTTCAGATACAGCCATTATGAGGAGAAATATGTACATACATAGTCGAAATTTTTATGTAGACCCTTGGTTTTGTTATTCTTTCCTATACTTTTCTTCAGTATTAAAACTGAAATATCAGGATAGGAATGTTCTTATGTTTCAAGTAATAAATTTAAGTTACTCTGTAAAAGCACTAGGAAAAAAACCCAACCCAAAACCAAAACCAAAACCAAACTGTATTTTAAGAAGCACATTCAGCTGTTCTGGGACAGCGTTTCTGAAGGAGATCTTATGTTTTTTTTCATTCTCCACAAAACAGTGCACATTATGATATAATGTGCCATAAATAATAGGAATGTGCTTCAAAACAAATGTCCATGGTACTAAAAGATATTCCTCTTAAGAGTGCAGCAATCTACAAATTCGGTCAGGTTGGTGTGAGAATCCTATGAAAAAATATTGTTAAAATGAGCAATTTCTTTTTTTTCTTTCTGAATAAAAATCTTCATTTGATACATTTAAATCCTACATTTTGGTGGTATTTAAAACTATGACTTGTCACTTACATGGAAGCAAACCCTTTAATGACTCTTCCACTAATGTTATCTATGTCATGCCTTCCCTGGTGCTTTGCTGAAATCATTATGCTGAAGTCCCATCTGGTTCTGACATCAGAGGGCTGCAGCAGAGGCTGGCTTTTTTCCTCAGTAATCTGTAAAGATTTTATTTTTGCTTCATGGATTTTTAAACTGTGCAGTGAAATTGACGAGGAGGCCACATAGTCATTCTACCATAGATAGAAAATTGCCAAAAGATGACAGAAGACAGTAGGAAAAGGAGTAAACAGAACTGGACTAAGGAATGAAAGCCTCTTTCTGTAAAACACTATTTTTTTCTTTTTATTTTTTTTTTCCTCTGAAAGTCTCTGTGTAATATTGGTTTTAGTGGCCAATTTCAGCTTCAGCTTGGTTTGGATTTATTGAGAGAGAAGGCTAGGAAGGCTGGCATTTCTGAGGTGGTACATCACAATGAAGAGCAGCTGCACAGCCCATCATCCTTAGCTCTGCAGGAGCATTTGCCCTGGCCAAATCATGGAATGGCCAAGGCAATTCTGCTGTTCAGACTCATTCTCAATGCATCATGAGCCATTAATACAAGCCACCCAGCACTGATTTTGTAGCATGCAGACTCTGAACAAATAAAAGTAATTACAAACATCATTTGGGAGGATGTTTATGCAGATCTTATCAATGAGAAATGAAGTTAGCAAGAGCATGTAGTAGGAATCTCCTAAATTAACTTGTTTGAGAACTTATAAACAGGCTTACTCATTTTTCTAAGTGATCAGAAGGGATTGTTTGAGGTTCCCAATTCAATTAATGATACGTTATTTTGAATATTTAGTCCTGGTAGTAGTTTTATGATATGGAATTCCCTATTTTCAATATATAATGTCCTGCATCACAGCCACTGAACATGATTTGCCCCAAACTGTACTCTCCTAGCCACTTTCCAGCTGATGCTTTTAAGCCCCTATAGCAAGGCAGACTAGAGAAATGTTGCTGACAACCGGGTCAAAACTTCCACAGCCTTGGCTAATACACATCTGGAGATGCTGATGCAATTCAAAGTGGCCAGACTGTAATTTCATTTTTTCCCACTTGGCAGAGTGATTCACAGCTTCCTCTCATTTGTTCCAGTAAGTTTATTCTCAGTGAAATCCAAAGAGTTTAAAAGAAAACAAGATCTAAAAAGAAACAGGGGGAAGAGGGAGACAGAGGGCAAAGCAATGATAAGCGAGGCAATAGAATAAAAACAATGAAAAGCAAGCACTGAGTTCCTGACACTTACATTTATAGGAAGCATAACTTGCATACATATTATCTGTTCATGTTAAGACACAAGCCCCATTTTGCTAAGAAGATATCTATGCTTTGAGTAAATATATAAATTCCTATTACAATATAGTAGTATTTTACATGAGTAGTAGTGCTTTCTATGAATTTGGGTCTCAGATATTACAGAAGGAGGTTTGACAATTTGCAGAAAAATGAAATGAGAAAAACTGTTCCTATCTGAAGCAGTCAGCCTGAAGTAGATTGCAACATGACAATTCATTCCACTTGAGGTTTTTATCTCCCTAAAGACAGCTAAATACAATCCTAACCAATTATTTCTTTTTTCTTCTTTACCTCATATAATTATTCTAAAAATCCTATGCTTTCAATACAGTATTGTTCTAAATCTGAAGGAAGTTTTCAAAATGACTAATTTCTTTTTTTCTTTCAGCAGAATTGTGATATGCATTTAATTTCATAAATTTAGATGACATGGGAACAAAAGAATATCTTAAAATTACTTCAAGCATTTCTATCACTGACAGTGTATGCTGAATATAACATATAATTTTCAAATTTAATCTCTTGAACTTGTATGTTTTATAATACTGAGTTTACTCATTGAAAATTAGATACTGTCTGGTGGAAAAAAATTTCCACCCAGAACTTTATGAAATCGTAAACTGGATATTTTCCCCACTTCTTAATGAAACCTATTCTTAGAATTAAGTCATTTAAACATTTGAGGAATATTTTGGAGTTATAAAATAAGTGCAGTGACAAGCATGTTCAACTATGAAGCTTCAAGTACATGAAGACTGGGATATCAGTTCCATCTATATACTCCTTTGCCTAGAAATCCACACTCACTTGGCTGTGAGGCTGGGGAGATGAGTGAGTGATAGCTGAAGTTAATAAGAGACTGTTTTTCTAATTGAGTAGGTAGCAGCTTATACCTTTATTGCCTATTGCCCAGTATATTCACCTTCAGATATCACCTCTTTTTCCCCTGTTGGACAGGCTTTGCTTCCAACATAGAGCAAAGCAGCCACTCCAGGGTTTGGTTTGGGGTTTGCGGTTTTTTCCGCTTTTGAAAGGCAGAGGTTTGGTTTGGTTGTGTGCTCAGTGGTTGCATTTTTTAAATTTAATTTCTCTATTTTAATTAAAAAATTCTGTAGAATTACTTGTGTGTAATTGCTTTCAATGTTCTTAGCCAGTCTCTCACTGACATTCATTGACTGACATTTCATAATTTACTTCTAATATGGAATTGAGTGTGGACTAGTATTCAGGTTACTGAAAGTGCCAGCATGTACTGCATAGATATGATATTAAACAAAAAACACTTACCTGGAAACAGAAAAAATAACCAACTCGGGAAACTCAGGAGAAGTTAGTATTCGTTTGGAGCATGGTTTAGCATGTAAACTAAATGTTTTCATATGATGCATACATTAAAAGTTTTACTTTATGACAGTTTCAACTGAAACACCTAGTAAACCAAATTACATCTGGAGATAGTTACTGGCTCTTGTCTGCCTTCTTTATTATCATGTAATCTGCTGGATTTTTCTTCCCACACAGCGTAAATACCCTCACTACTGTGCTGTACTTTCCCTATTATACAGGCATCTTAATTCTAAGAACTAGTCCTATTTGTCATGATGGGTATCAGCATTATAGCATAATGAATACTCTCATTTCCTCTAATTTTTAATAGAAAGTTTAAGCAGTTAAACTGTGCAATCCACTGGTGTTCATTAATGACAATGTGTATTTTAATGCTGTATTTATTATGCAGCCATGCAGACAGAGCATAAAAGATATTCTGAGGATATTTTTTAGTCTCCAGTTCCAAACACTGCAGCCAAAATGTAAAAAGACCTTGTCTTGTACGTAGATGCAGTGTTTAGGGAATTTTCAGATGAACTGCTTTGGAAAATTGAAGGTTTCTCTTTTTCTACATTGAAATATCTTCCAGAAACATGGATAAATGGATATTTGGCCTTTCTGTTGGTAGAACACATCATCATTGGGAATCAGCCCTCGTACCCTTCTGCTCTGCTCTAGCTCTTCAAAACTGGACAGAAGCAACCACTCCACCTCATTCTATGAAATACTGAAGCAATTGACTTGACAACCATCTTTGATACAGTTTGTGATCATCTCCTCTTGAATATTTTGGTAAGCCACATCACCTCATATACTTCTAGAACAGCAGACTGGATCTGGGATGGTCCTTGCACTTGCAGCTGTAATACCAGCTCTCCCAGTTAATGTGGCTCCACTACTTTCATACCTCCACATTTCGCATAACCTTGGTTAGTGTTGCAAAAAGGAATGCAGGATTAGCCCTGAAGAACAATTTGGTCTCCATGGTGATTTAATCCTAGGCTCTGTGAGGAAACTTTCCAAAGGTGCCCATGAGAGCTGTTAAATTATTCACTGTGAATAATATTTGTTCCAAATACTTTTTCCTGGTTGAAAATGACTCCTGAGCCAGGTCCTGTTGTTGTTTAGGATTATCTGCCAAGTAGACTAACAGATAAAATCTCCAGCTCTGGTTTAGTTACAAGCATTTGTCTGCTCCTGATGGTAACCATTGTATGTGATTTTGCACATACTATCAGTCAGGATGATCAATCAGATAAAAAGTCAGAGCAGAAACAAACATTTAAAAACAGACACATAGAAAATGGTGAAAACATGTAATGCACACACATGTCTATATCTTAGATGATAATTATTTTTGTTGGAAATTATTTTCTTTAGATTTCAGGTTCTCCAAATTCTGGTAAATGATATACCACAAGTAACAACAACTGACCTTGCTGTTTCTGTTCATGAAAATTGTCAAAATTCATCCAGCTGCAGAGTACACTATGATAGTGACATTTGCCACAAATACATTTGCCTGTAAGGAGAGCATGTTGATTGCACTATGTTGGTTGCAACTTTCAGAGTGGTAATGCCTTTCAGTCACTTCCAATCTGGCTAATAAAACTCAGCCCAATCATTTAGATGTGAAAGACTATCATGTCATTATTACAAAATTCCTGAGCTCCTGTGCCCTCCTGGGACTACTCAAAACTAGGTGTATTTTTGGTATCACAAAATGATAAATTGCAGAATATTTCTAGAGTTTAAGTATTTCTGAGAGAGCAATTCTTCACTCCCTCTTGTTTACAAAGGAAATACTGTCTACAAATAATACGTTACATTAGCTGTCCTCTTTATCATAAAGCCATGTTGAATACTTGTAACATTTATAAAAAGACACCAACTGATTGCAAGATGAGCGTTACCCTTGAGCAAATTATGAACACATTTATTTCAGTCTTATGCATTTGAAACTAATTTTCTGGTAATATCAAAAGTGTTCATAGAATTAATTTCCTGTCAGTTCAGCAGTATTCAAGTGAATATTTTATGATTTTGCATTAGCTGTATTTGTCTAGAGTTGTGACATGATCGAGTCATTCTCTCAGGGAAACACATTAATAATTAAACTCTGTCCAATGTGGAGTGCTAAAGATGACAGCATAATTGTACATTTCAGAGACCGTTTCACAAGGCAGAGAATGAGAATTGCCCTGCCAACATTTAAATGTCAATTTAGAATTTCTTTCTAAAATTAAAACAGCGTTGCAGAAAACAAAGAGAAAAAAAGAGGGGATAGAAAGACTGATGGCAAATTTGGAACCTTGTCCTCTTTTTGCTTTCTATTTCTTTTAAAATGTGAACTAAATGTAAATGGCATTACAAGAAGAAAAGGAGAAGGGAGAAGGCAGATAAATGATCATCCCTAAGATTTTTTTTCTCTCTTTTCTTTTAGCGATATAATATCATCGCTGGTTGTAGTACTAGAGCTGTTTAGATGATAAATGCAACATGCATAGATTAGCTTCGGAGAAAATACTGCTGCCTGACACTGAAAGCTTTGATTGGTTTCAGCCCTTACATTTGCCTCTTTTTTGCCCTGATAACTTCAACAGTATTTTAAGATTTTAATCTACTTGCTAGTCAAATATTATAGATAGATCACTATATTATTTATTATTTATGTTTCTTTTTCAGCTTCTGAAAGTAAAACATTATTGGGCTTTAGCTAAGAGATCTCCAAAATTTTCAAAGCATATATTTTGGAGCCGCTTAAGTTTCTCCAATGAAAAGTGTCTGTATTATCCTGGCAAGACAGCTGAGCCACATTTATAGACTGTGTATGCAGACCTCCCAATGAACACATACCCTTTAAAAATGCATAAAATTGAGACATATCAGTGTTTCTGTAAGCCTCTTTTTTTACTCCCACCGCATGTGGCTGACACCATGCCAAAGAACTCCCTTTTTGACTAGAACCAAGGTGATACCTCTCTCATTCACTCATCTCTTACCACTCATCTTTCACCACTCATCTTTCTCCTTACAGCTTTAGACAAAAACCCAAATAAGAAAAGGTATCTGGACGGACTCAGGCAAATATGAATAACTTTAAGAACTCTCCTTACAGTCCGTTTGTTTCAGATCCTTGTCATCCTGCCTTTGTCTTCCATTTTCCCTACTTCTACCTTACCCTTACAGATCCCATTCACTTTTCTTGCATGTTCTTTTCAATTGATCCCCTCCTGGTAAATCCTTAATTTCTTTTCATATTAAAAATTTAGCAAATTACCTCAAGTTTCTACAATCTGTGGCCACTCATTCACTAGATCTTTCCCCTAACCCATATTTTTCATCTCATCTGTTTAGATTATAAGCAGTTTAGGAAAAGCATTTGCTCATCTGCCTCTGTACCTCATCTACCACAATAGTTGCTACTTGGCCACTACCATCTGAAACATGATTGATCATAATAATTCATTTAATTTCATTTCACTCAACCCATTTACATCTCTGTGATATAATTCAAGAACTATTTAGGGCAAACAGGAGCTCTTAATGGACACAATCACTGTGTTTTAAGGAGCATGTTTCAGATTTCTTGGCATACATATGTAAAAAAGGAGCATTTGATCTCAACAGTGGGCTGGTTTCAACGTTTGATTCTATTTTACTTGACAGTTAAGTGAAAAGAAAGTGAGCAGAAGAGAAATTGCTATGATGCTAAAAGTGATTGATACCCCTTATCACTGAATATGTTCATAGTTGAGATCTCACTAGAAATACAGTTCTCAAGTATTACTTAATTTTGTGTTTGCTAAAGTTGAATTTCACAGCAAGTTTATAATTTTTAACATTTTTTTAATATATCTGTTGGATGACATCCAAAGGAACCTCGACAGGCTGGAGAGGTGGGCTGTGCAAACCTCATCAAATTCAACAAGGACAAGTGCAAGGTCCTGCACCTGGGTCAGGGCAGTCCCAAGCACAAATACAGGCTGGACAGGGAATGGATTGGGAGCAGCCCTGAGGAGAAAGACCTGGAGCTGTTGGTTGATTAAAAGCTCAATATGACCCAACAATGTGTGCTTGCAGCCCAGAAAGCCAACCATACACCGGGCTGCATTAAAAGTAGTGTGACTAGCAGGTCAAGGGACATGATTCTCCCCTTCTACTTTGCTCTTGTGAGACATCACCTGCAGTCCTGTGTCCAGCTCTGGGGCCTGCAACATAAAGAGGACATAGACCTGTTGGAGCAAGTCCAAAGGAAGGCCATGAAGATCAGAGGGCTGGAGCACCTCTTCTATGAAGACAGGCTGAAAGAGTTGCAGTTCAGTCCAGAGAAAAGACGGCTCCAGGGAGATGTTATAGCAGCCTTCCAGTACCTAAAGGGTGCCTACAGGAAAGCTAGAGAGGAACTTTTTTCAAGGGCATATAGGAATAGGACAAGGGGGAATGGCTTTAAAGTAGAAGAGGGTAAATTTAGATTAGATATTAGGAAGAAGTTCTTTACTGTGAGGGTGGTGAGACACTGGAACAGGTTCCCCAAAGAAGTGGTAAATACTTCATCCCTGGCAGTGTTCAAGGCCAGGTAGGACAGAGCCTTGGGTGACATGGTCTAATGTGAGGTGTCCCTGCTCACAGCAGGGGGTTTGGAACTAGGTGATCTTCAAGGTCACTTCTAACTCAAACCATTCTATGATTCTATGCTTCAGGATTATGTCTCTTTTTCTCTTTTTCTGTTTAATAAAATATGTTTTTATGAATATATGTTTGTATGCTTTAAGGAACAGTATAAAAAACCCATTGTTATTAAAATGCTAGTAATTTTTTGCACCTAACTTTTTACTTCTGTGTATAGAGTAAGGTCACTATAGATTACTAAAGACAGTGAATGCTGTATGTAAACTCATGCAACCATCAAAACACTTTAAATTTTAGAGCTAAAGCAATAGATGCTACTTCTACAGTGATTATAGCTCACGTAATAAAAATCAGTTCTAACTTTGCTGTGAACTTATCTCAGTAAAGAACCTCTTACTCTAATAAAATATTTGACCAGAGAAGAAAGCACAACTGATCAGTGTTCACTACACCTTTCAATATTTCTGAACACATTTTCATCATGTGTCTTACTCTCCACACTTTCAATAATTGAAGTCACTCCAGTATTCAGATATTAGAGCTTGAGAACACTCAATTGCTTCTGTTTGGTTTTTTTTTCCAAATATTTCTATAACATGTTAGAATAGACAAAAATCTTTTTCAACTGTCATTCTTTGAAAAGCGTGTAAACAGGATCACACAAGATACTTAGTGATTCACACTGCTAGGAGGCTGATAAATTGTTCTATTTTAAATTTCAAGAGCATCTAAAGAAGCTGATAGGATTCATCAGGTATGATTCTTTTCCTCAGAAAGAATTTAAAACTACTGCTCTAGAATGTTCCTTTTGAGGTAATTTGTCTTTGATTCTAAAGTACTCATCTAGAAGAAAGTGATGGCATGATCCTGTAAGTATACAGCATGTAACACTTAAAATTCTGCACTTTTCGGACAAAGCATAGTATTTACACCTGGAATACACTTGTTCACTAGGTCCCTTTGGTCAGGCTGTGGCCCAGTGAGAACAAAGAACACCGAAAACAAGTGAATATAGTTTAGTAAATATTTATAGACCACAGGTAAATATTTATAAATCATAGGTAATTATCAATAATGAAAATGTTAATGCTAATGCTTTAACAAATTTAAAAGTTATGCATGCTTATCCTGGGAATAATGCATTACAAACCCTATCTCTGCAGAAGAAAGGACAGTGGCTTGATTCTTGGTCTCCAGTTAAGTTCAGTATTTTTTATTTTAACCACAGACTGGTTAATGGCAAAGAGAACTTTGTGAGATTCTGTAGCAGCAAATGTGTAGGTTTTCCATTTCTATGAATTTTCAGATTGGAAATAAAGACTCTAGGCAAGCATTCCTTTGAGAGGAATGAGAATTGGCCATGCTGTAAGTCAAAGTCAGCTCCAAATATAAAAAACATCCCCTACTTAACATAAGAACAAAGAAATGTCATGTCAAAAAAGCCAAACTCGAACGAAGGGAGGGCTGCTTTGTAGCACTTGCAATGTAGTGCAGAGACAACTGAGCTGCAGCATGAATCTCACGTGCATTTCTCTTTTCCAGTCAGGCTCTTCCTTGGTAACTGCCATTTATTTCATCTGTGTTTTAAGGACTTTGGCAATCCAGCAGTCTAGGGGAGAATCCTTTACTTAACTCACACAGAAGACCCTATGTACTTGTTTAGTATACTTAAAAAATATAGGTATTTTATGACTAGAAGTAACTCTTCAGTCTCTTCTTACTATTCCACCTTTTGTGCAACTGAAACCTCAATTAAGATGTCATTTTTCCCATCTAATGTCAATGTTGTAGATTTTTCAGCTCTATTGACATCTTGCTTCTTTTGTTTTGTGCTACTATATCCTAGAATTTAGTATGCTGAGCCTTATTCTTGCATTACAATCTATGTACATTGTTGATACAGTTTCACTCATAAAATTTGTCCTTGCATGCATAGCTAGAACTTCATTAATGCAAACAGGAACACTTCTGCTATTATTAGTGACATCTAACAGAGTGAAGATCTCTTCATAGCCAAAGGAGACAGAGTGGCTTCCCTAGACAATGATTCAAGGCACTCAGAATCAAACTTTTCTCCACTCATTGCATAAGTAAATTAATATTCACTGTCAACAAATTAATATTCCGTTCCCTAAAATTAGAATTTTAATAGACAAAACTCTAATTAGTCAAGCAGCAGTTTATACTTACTGGTTTTGTATGGAGAAATAATGACTTTGGATAAAAAGGCTGAAAATACCTGTTCTAATTTAAAACAACAACCACCACCCCACCCCCCCAAAGAAAAAAAAAAAGCTCAACAATCTCCCTTCCCAAAATAGATTCATTTTACTTCCTTTAAGTGAATGAGGAAGCCTTACAAAAACAGCACACTGCCCATCCAAAACACTGGCTATTTATAACAAATGAGTCCTGTAGGAATACATTCTGGATCTTATGTTTCTGCTAATGATGATGATTATGATGAATAACTGGCTTTTGCTGTTGCTTTCTGCTGATTCCTCAGTTCTTGGTAGACGTATTGTTGCTACAGTTACTGCTGCTGGTCCAACTGGATAATGTGAGTCCACAGTGATAGACACAAAAGAGCTCTTTAGCAGCCAAGTGCAGAAACCTGTAATTTCACAAACAGGAAATAAAATTTCTGGTGGTCACCAAATACCACAAGGAGGTATACCACAACAGAGCACTCTGAGAAAGTCCTGGAAACAAGACCTGGAAGTACCCCTGTGTTTTAATTCTTTAAAGACCTAGGTTTTAGCTAGGGGTATTTTTGAAGTTAACTGATATAGCCATGTATTTTTAAACAAGTGATTCAGGAAGGATCTTAGCTTTATTGACATCTCTGACTCAGATGTAATTGAGGTTGGTAGCACAAATGGTCACTACCAGAGCCAAACTGTGTCACAACTATTGCATTATCTTCCAGTAAGTGATTCCCAGGCATATTTAGATTTATCCCTTTGTAAATACTCCAGGTTTTTGCAGTGATTTATAGCACTTTTGTATGGCTCTGTTTAATGAACAGAGATACCCTAAAAAACCCTGAGAACAAACGTATTTTTAAAAAGACAGAAAACATAAGCAAATATTTTTGGTCTACGTCCAGTAGCTAAAATCTTTATAGCTACAAATACTCTTTCTGATCAACTTAGGAACCTAGAAAGATATCAACTGTTTAAACCAAGACATAGACTATCTCATTTACAGGCAGCTTGATATCATAAAGATCTAATGACTTTCAAGATACTACATGACACTGTCTTCTATTCATTTCTTAATAGACTTCTGCAGCACACAAAGCCCCTGTCATTAGTGCAGTTGATATTTGTCGTAATTTAGGGAACTTCTATAGGATTAATGAACTAATGACAGAATTAGAGCATTACAGTATTTCTTGTAAGTATGTGCAACTAGGTATTTGAACTCGCAGACAAGGCTCCTAGAAACCCTCACAGATCTGAACACAGATATGTTACTAAATCTTAATAGAAGTCTGTAGAGACTGAAACAGCTTTGGATAAAAGGTATACTCCTCAGGAGAGCTAATTTTCTCATGCCTGTCTGCAAGAAGTTGGTGTCTTTCCACACAGCAATTACCAAAGACAGAAAAAAATACCCTGAAAGTTTTGGTAAGGAAAAAGATAAAAACTCTGAAAGCTGTGAAAAAGAGACTTGTGGCAGGATTTAGAATTTTGGGACTGTAGAGGGAAATTCTAATTTTGCTTTCATAGCACAACAGAGGGCCATTGTTTAAATGTGGAACAAGAGCCAGAAACAAAAAACCTGCAAGGGTCAAAAATGCAGGCTAAGATGCACAAAAAGGCCTTATGTCCATGATGTCCCAAAGAATATCCCTGCTTGATCAGTGATTTGTTTTCCTTTTTTTTGAGGCTTACATCCAGATACATGGTGAAGACCAATGATTTTCTCAGAAACTTTATGCAAAGACCAATTGAACGTGACATTTTAAGTGGTAAAGCAGAAAGCTCATACCATCAGAGGTGCACAAAGAGGACGTTTGGAGATGCACTGGTGTGACACTGGGATTTTTTTGTTAAACCTTGAAGACAGCAAGCAGATTCAGCCTGTTGCAGCAGTCTGGTGAATATTTAATGTGAAAACTTAACAGAACTCATAGATGTAACTGCCAAAATTGCTGACATTTTTAAACTCTCCAAGGATTCCCAATAGCTTTATTGTTTAAATACTGTAGGATTGTAGGTAATATAAATCATTAATTCAATTAAATCAAGGAAAGAAACAACTTCTTTATATGGTAAATTAAAGTGAAATTAATAAAGGACTGTGCTTTTTCATTGTAGCTTAAGACACAATTTATATTTAAATAGCTCTATAGTTCCCTTGTTTATATGTTGTGACATGCACTGGTAGACTGCCTTGAAAAGAAGTTCTTATCACTGAGGGGACTGATTTTTCTAACACCCTGAATTCAGTGGCAATATTCCCATCTTGTTCAGTGGATTCACCAGAGAGCCAAACTGAGAAATTAATCCTGCGATCAAATATGCCATTTGCAGCCAGGATGCCACATGACTAAAACCCGTATCTGTAGAGTGTTGTTTATTTCAGTGAATTTTATTTTATTATGTGTTTTTAAACTCTATGTTTGGTACAGGACAAATACTTGAGAGATGTAAGCTTCCCCTATTAAAATTACTTGTTTGTACAGGCAGAATGGAATTTATCAACACCAAACCTTGAAAGTATCCTAATGTGTGACAAACAGGCTGCCTAATCCCCTCCCTTGACTTAGCATGCTCTGACTCTCTGTAAAGGAACGGTTTGCACTGGAACCATCCCATGGGCTGGCATGTAAATCTTAAAAATATCTTCGAAGCCCATCTGCTGTAGTGCTTCATTTTTAATGAAAATGGAAGGTGCCAACCATAAGTAGTTTTGATATGCCAAGTCTGTCCCATAATGCCAGCCTGTTACCTCTCATAGGAGTCAATTTAAGCAGCCACATATTTCTAGGACTTGTTTGTAAGTTTATGATTAAATGTCCATAGAGATGAAGTAAAAAAAAAATCCAAACCCTACAAACAAGAAAGACTCAATAACAGGCCATTTTGACAATTAAGCTGTCCATGTAAGATTGCTAACTTCAATATATTCTCATGAATTTGGTTTAGTTGGTTTTCCATGCATGTACAATATTTATATTCAGAGATAAACATCTTTTCAAAGAAAAATTGTCATTTCTCTTTTCAGCTTACACACAGCTTTTTTCCTAACCAAGTCAAGCCCAATCAAGACTTTACCAACACAGTACTAGACACTAAAATTGAAGAGATTTATTTTCTTGTGGGGTTTTATATCCTGTAGACATTTAGTAAGGAAACCAGCATAAAATAACTAGGTATTAGCCTAGAATACTTCCAATACTGTATCAGACTTGCTTGTCCATGCAAGTTAATATTTACAGTTCATTTCAGTAACAGTCCTTAAAAATCTAGAAAGTATTTCAATAAAGGCTTAGCCCAGTCATGGGAAGTAAAATAAAAATATCCTGATGCTTGGGACATTTGTCAGCACTAATTCAGAGAATGTGACAAAAATAATGTTAAAAAAGAGGCTTCAGAAAATATTTGGAATAGCATTTCAGAAGTTTGGGGTTTACTTCCCCCACACTTTAGAGCCTGAGAATGGGAGTTTCTGTAACCCCTTGCCTCAAAGAAGCATTGAAATAATGTGTAGGTTAAATCTCAAATATTTAAATAAAGTTTAAAAATCCCAGAAGTAAAGTAAATCCAGGTATTATTGACACATTAGCAGTGTCACAGAACTTAACAATTCAATGGAAATACAGAGGTAGTAAAGAGCTCTGAAACTTGGATTTCTTCAATACTGACATAGGAGCACTATATATTTAATACCCTATCCAGAGTATGATTATTCTACAACCATTTGTATTCCTTCTATAAATCTGAGAAAGGCTTTCTCTACAAATGATTAGGAGATTAACTTTCCTTGTGAGTAGGTTCACATTATGCATGGTCAAAGTCATATCACAGACACACATGGAAAAAAACATTTCAGGGGTTATAATTACATTCACATGTTGGCTAATTAGGCCCTCAGGGGCCTAGTTCCTAATTATAAGAGGGTATGCAGGAAAATACCAGTAAAAAGAGTATCTATAGAGTGAGTATGAGATTAAATGGGCTATGCCGGCTGTATAAAAGCCATAAAACTTGATAGGAAAGAAATGCAGTTACTTGCCAAGTATCTCTAAACCATAAATGTTTTTTTTGATATCATTATCAGGAGATGGGAGAAGGCTGTGTTGTTTTAGAGAAAGTCTGCAATCATCTATTGTAGCCTCAAGTGGAATTTCTTCATAATTGTGAGAAAATCAAGTAATGACTGAGTCAGATGAGTAAGAATGGGGAAAAAAGAAGAGTAACTTTTTACAACTTTGGAATCCAAAGAAGGTGAAAGTAACATAAAGGAAAAGAGGAAGAGGAGAACTGCATACTCATGCATGTGTCACTGAGCCTATTAACCAGAAATGAAATGGTCTAAAATCTTTAAATATTCATTGATTAAAATTGCATAAGCTTTAATGACATTGTTTATTAGTTTAGCTAAGGGCAGATTTTTTATCTCCCATAATTGAAAACTATACTTTATTACCTTGATTATACACTAGGTAAAATATATAGGCTTTACTTTTTGCTTCATATCTCTCAGATGGAAATGCCTATAAGAGTAAATTATATAATTTTTACAAGATGTAATTTATTTTATTTTACAATAGATGGTATCCTTTTGACATATCTATAAAAGTCTCACTGTTTATAGTAGATGTGTATGTAATATTACATTGCACCTCATAAGAAAGAAACTGGCAGGAACCCTGAAGCTGAATGAGAACGAGACTGTCTTTATCTCTTAAACCTGTCATTTTAATTTTCCACTCTAGATAGTGCTGTATAAGTAGCCTGACTCAAGTTCCTAGTGCCTGTTAGACCACATTCTTGTAACATTTTGAATTTAGTACCTAATCAAATTGCTTTACTTTCAGTATTCTTATCTTGATTTATACGAATGAGTATATGGTATCTTTCTAAGTGTACCCAAACGAATACAGTATTTTACACCATTCTAAATGCAAATCCTGTTTTCTTATTTATGTTGTGGCCAGTGTGACCGCACCATTAAAAAGAATTTAAAATTAAATGCAGACAAATTTAAATTACAATTTTAGCATTCTCACTTCTTGAACAACCAACCTGAAGCTCCACAAGTTGTGACAGTGTGAAAGCACTGTGAGTGAATCAGACTCCACATACCAAACCTGCTGTTTGTGAAGTTGAAATTAAATGCCCACCTATAAAAAAATGAAATGTGTTTTGTGTCTAGCTTAAAATTTGTTTTTAACTATCAGAGTTGTAATCATATAATACTGTAGTTCAAAACAGTTATAAGACTATTTTATAAAAAATGTTGGATCTCACTTTCACTGTGTATTTCAGCCAAATCTGAAATGTACGTTTAAGTGTCTAGCTTTGCTGCTTATCGTATCTTTGATCTGGCTGCACAGTATGGACCAAATTTTTGGGCGACCACAGGCATATGTGTTCTCAAGATACAGAAGGAATAAAAGGCATCATTGGTGTAGGAGTTAAATAGTCCAGCTGGTTGAGCTAGATATTGCAAGTAGGGGTGGGAGGAGAGGTGAGGGGGAAAATGGTTATTGATACCCTAGCAAGAAAACATTTCAGTAGTCTCATTCTTCCCATCGTACACTAACAAGTTCCCATGCAAGGACATGAATATTGACAAGGTGTCTGTGGTGACGCATAAGTCTACACAAAATCATCATCTAACACAACTGTAAAGCTGATGTCATCCTAGGGTATGGAACAAGGTAGTGTTTCTCATTTAATCAGATATATTCTCAAACAGACTATTTTGCAGGTGTAGTAATCTTGACAGTGCTAATCATTTTGCTGTCTTTAGACTTCTGACCTAACCTACTGACCTAACCTAATCTGTACTGAGTACAGATATAGTTTCTTGTAAAAAGGTTCAGTAGAGCACTGTTAAAAACAGTTATATATATTGACCAAGAAAAACACATATAAAAATTATCAAAATAGAATAAAATTTACATGTGCAGTATGAAACAATATATAGCTCTTAATTTTTGTCCAGAGAACCTTAGGAATTCCCTAGCTACAACTAATTTTGATTTTGTAAGTTTAATACTTGGAAAATTATGCCAGAAACAATTAAAAAAATAGCTGAAGAAATCTTTGCAAATCACTAAGTTAGCATCAAGAATTGAAACAACTACTAGTCAGGGGTCATACTGAGGAAGGTTAAATAAACATGCTGTAATAGAGAAAGGAATTTATGGACAAAATAATTCATAATTCAGGAAAAAAAGAAATGAGGAATTGCATGTAAAAGAAGAAATTCAAGAGACAAATAGACCAAAAAAGTTCCACTCAAGTTTGGTGGTTATTTGGTGAGACAGTTCAGAATTACCCTTCCAAGGTAGCAGTGTTGGAGTATAATAAGGTAAGAACTCGTATATCAAGTCAGAATAATATAAAAAATCCCATGTCTAGACAGAGACCATTTTAGCAAGTTATTTTGCAAATCAAGAAGAATTACCACTAAGCAACAGGATATCAGTCATGGTTTCAGTTTGTTTTGTTCTTCACAGGGCCCTGGAGATGAAACTTTAGTTACTGAAGACTAACTAGCTAATAGAACTGGTGAAGCTAGCAGAAAACAAACACTCAGAGACAATAAACATCCTTGCCTAATTTCCACAGCACACGAATGAGGTCACTAAGGAAGGTAGGCAAGGAAGAGTGTAATCTTTTGGATCAGGTGTTTAAGTGGTAAGAGCTGTATTTTTTCCATTTTCTACAAGTGCAATAGGCATAAGAATGTTTTCTTTCTCACAGCTTTTGTTTCTTATTGTTCACGTTCTAAGATTTTTTCACGACTGTGTCTTACTGCATGGCTGTACAGCTTCTAATATTTGTGGTGTAAAAATGATAAATTATGGATTTTGTCATAACCCATTGTAATCAGACAAATAGATATATTGTTTACACAGTACCACCTACATCACTATCTGAAAATAAGGCACTTGTGCAGTTAAACACTCTACCTCCAATGCAACATTTTTCCCTTGGTGGCCAGAAGAATCAATATAGCATTCAAAAGGGAATTATTCTAATAGCACAGCATAGATAACTTTTATATGGTTATATTAGTCTAATGTTATTTTAATGGATTAGGTTCTTTTTACCTTTCCATAAATGAAAGGAATGATAAATAGCAAGTAATGAAAGAATGAGATATCTTATTTGGTACTGCTATTTCAGCAGATGATAGTGTTAATATGAAAGTTTCATTCACAGAAAAAAATAAAAGGAGAGGAATGTGGAGCCTCTCAGTTAAAACTGTTCAGGGTATATCTGGTTTGAGGGATGGTTAAGACCACATAGATACAGGGAAGAGCAGACTGCTACCAGGAGCAGACCAATGCACCAATAATAGTCAAGACGACTACTTCTCAGAAGATTATGCCTTAATTATCCGGATTTTCTTGAACTACTTTGTGAAAAATTTGGGCATCTTTCCTTAACAAGTGCACTTTTGTCTATTAGGACAGCAAAAAAAGCCCAAGATTTTAATGAAAGAAAACAAATAGTTACATTTCAAGCAAAATATTTAGTTAAAAAAGAAAGCAATATGCCATGATGGCAATCCACCCTAACCCTGAAGAGATAGAAATATATGTTAATTAGCTAAACCAGGCATAAAGTTTTAACTATTACAAAGGAAAACTGGAAACTGTATCTGCCTTGGGATGTTTTGCAACACAGACATCAGATACAAACCTTTCAGTTACATTTGCCTGACTCCTTTTGTCCTCCACAAACTCACCCAAATACAGTAAACAGGAGTCTGTCTGAATTGATCAATTGATGAAAAGATATTGACGTCTCTTCAATAATGTCAGTAATGTCCATATTGAAGTTCTCTGGAAATTAACACTATGTATGTAATGCTCTGATGAATAAAGATGTACATTCAACTTAATTTCCAGTCTTTTGGAGCTATAAAGCAAGGCAATTAAGAGTTGAGCCTGCTGCACAGCTGGGTCAGTTAAGATTTCCGTATTCGCTCCGGCTTGCTGGGATTTTTCTGTTCACCACTTTCTAAAGACCCTGTTTCAGCTTTACTAATTGAAAAGCAAGGTATATATCTCCCTATTATCAATGCTTCTCAGGAATAGGAGTCTTGTGAAGGTATTAAAGAATTTGTTCCACTACACAGAATCTGTATCCACCATGGGCCTTGAAAAGAGTGCAAGTTCACAATCCTAAATTAATACTTATGTATCAAGAGACAGATTTATATCCTTTACTGTGAAATAATGTATTTCTTCCCTTAAAAGACTTTTTCACTAGATATGCTGATGTAACTTAAATGCAGTCTATTATATACCTGAGTATGCAGTTCTAAGAAACAAAACCACATCAGCAAATGCTCAATAAATAACAGGCCTGAAATATCAAAACCCTGCATTATAATCATAAGCAATTTCAACTATTTGCTTAGTTTTTCAGAATGTGTTGGTACAACACAATATATGAAAAAGTTAAGCCATAGGAAGATTTAAAATATGAAACTTTTTTCCTTCTGTTTCTTTTGCCCTTTTTGCCCTCTTTTATCTCTGGATTGTGAAATACAGATATAATTCTATACTCCTGTTCTCATAGCCCAACTGACTGAGACCACCTTTATCAGTTCAAGTTAAAACCTCTGATTGCTCAATTTTAAAATATTTTGCTGATGTCAGGTTACCCTTAAAATTTTTGTCCTGCCTGCAGGGTCAAGTTACTACTCTGATGTACGCAGTTCTACAGGGTGACATTGATTTATACAGTCTTGATAATTCAGCCAAGACTTGTACATTTACAACATTATTACCATTATATTTATCACATTATATTGCTAGGTATCAGTTGGTTGTTCAACTCTATGAAAACATCAGAATACAGTACAGTAATGAGAAGCCCATAGAAACATTGGGGCTTCAGAAAGACAAGCTCATTTTCTGAAGAAACAGCCAGTCAGGTTACTTAAGAAAATCCTAGTTTTCATAACAGTGAAGTTTTTAGGAAAAGGGTGACGAAAAATCCAAAACAAACCCAAACTCTTTGAAGGAACATTTAACAGATCCTACAAGAAGGTTTTATTTAATCTGGTTCTAAGTTACTCAAGTTATGAACAGGAATGTAAAGTCAGAATTTAAGAATAAAAATGAGTTTGTTTATACCTAAAGACCAGAAGATAGACCAAGAGACCTAAGCCTTTTCAAAGTGATTCTATTCCTCACAAAGTCTCATATGATCAGCTAGAGAACTTTCATCTCACAAGCCTCATAAAGACAATCAAAGAATTAGTAATTTTTATCTCAACAATACAGAAGAATAGAAAGAACATGAACACATGTTTATAGCAAACAGTGATTTACATATTGCCTAGCTACAATTGCAATACAAGTCTTCATTTTCAGCAAGAAGTAGGCTGTAGAGTATACTATAAAAGAATAAACCCTTACATTCTCTAAAATTGTAAATATTTTCATAAGTAATACAAAGCAAAGAAACCAAAATTCTCCTAAAAGAGAGGAATGAAGAACAAAACAGCTGATAAAATCCCAATCATCCTGTTTCTCCCAAGTACCTTACACAAGATGGATTAGTTTCTTTTCCTCAATACATACACCTCACAGCTGGCCTAAGCCCTTTTGTTAGTCCACCCTCAATTAGTCTCACCAGGATATTTTATAAAACTGGGCTCAGCAAGGCACTGTTCTTTTGGGCTAGAAGGGGTTATGAGGTAATTTAGGGTATTGCTCTTCCAGCTTTAATGCTGTTTTTTTTTAATCAGGAAGAAATATTTTAATAGCTTTCTCTATTAAAACTTTTAATTTGGGGGATTATTTTCCTGAGATAATGCCACATGATGTTTAACCAACAATTGTAGCTTAAATTCTAGAACATTATGTAGTTTGTATTACTACTCAGTATTCAACAACTGTCACTTCTAATTCAAGGCTTCTAATCCTGTTTTCTTCTAGATAAAGATTAAAATAGAAGGGTAAGTTTATAAAGGTGTTATTTGGGATCTGTTAGACTTTTCTTTTTTCCTGTGCAGAAAAAAATTTTCTACAGTACATACATGTTACTTAAGGCTATTCTTGCTGTTTGCTTCACCAAGCAGTAAGATATACTCTTTATGTTTGCATAAATATATTTCTAATTGAAAACTCATTTTCAGTTTGTAAATATTTTAAAAAGCTGCATATAACTAGTGAGTATGTACAAAATATTTGAGAATGTCAGGTTGGAGCACATCAAGTTATTAGCTCTCTATCCATGGAATGGTAGCAATAGGTCAGTTTTCCACTATGCATTCAAGGTCTTTAGAATATAGAGCATCATTTCTCTTGCACAAGATAAAAATCAGGTCACAGAGTATGTAATGTCTTACACCTACTTCTTAAACCTTAATTACTTAAAAGCCTGGTGAATGTTAATGGTATGACTTTCTGCAGTATCTCACACTCTTGTAGTCTAAGCTGTACCATTTTGAGTACTGGAGTTTTTCCTGCAAATGGTCTGCGTTCATATTTCCCCTTTCCTAGAGTATTTGTATAAGAACTGCCCTTGATAAAGGTGTATGGGGTCCCCTGGTTTAATAGAGGGGGGAATACATTGTGTATCTTGTTTTTAAATCACAGTATGCAGAGGTGGTTTTGCTTCTAAAAGAAGGCTTTACAGCTGTGACAGTTTTAATCTAATTTTAGAAGTAATAAAATTGTTTCCAATATTTTAAGGATTCAAGCTGCTCTAAATTCAGCCTTATAACATATTGGTAGATGATCCTATCAATTTATTAAAATGCAGAATTCGGATACAAAGGAACACAACTCAGTTCCTCTTAGCAGAAATATTCAAAGTGTGAAGGTAGTTAGATACGGAGAAAGTCTGTTCTGCCCTTGGGGGCTCTGCACAGTGACCCTTCTGCCCAAAGAGATCTGATATTGTGAAGTCTGATTCCTGCCCTTATCAGGAGCAGTGGGGAAGCAAACCAATGTCTTAAGGGAGTGCTCGCTTGTGCTTGCTACCTCCCAGTGTGCTAAGTGACTGCAGCAGCCGCAGCAGAGCTGGTATAATTAATATACTTCCTCTCCGAGATGTGGTGCTGGAACAGGAGCAGCAAAGCAAGTACAGTATGATTAATGAACAAAACAGGCTGCAGAATTAGTCAACCTGGGCTTCATAATATTATATTATTAAATCCACATATGTGGGTAAATATGTGTTTTATATGTATAATATTGTTTCAATTTGTATAGTTTGTTATTCATATCATAGAATCATAGAATAGTTAGGGTTGGAAAGGACCTTAAGATCATGCAGTTCCAACCCCTCTGCCATATTTAACCCTCAAAATTTTTTATTTAATTCAGTTTGCTTCTTATGCAGGTGTCATTACTTTTTAACTAGTAAGAAACCAACCATCTGACATTTCAATTTAAATCAGGCTTGATATTCATTTTTAATAACACTTATGAATCTCTGAGGTAGAAGAAATCTACACACATTTTTAGAAAAACAAAATCAGCAGGAATTAGAAAATCCTTAGCAATGCTTTGAGCTTCTTTCTGAAAAGAAAAAAGAAGTTCTGACAGTTTTTTTCCATTTACTTAAATGTTCATGAAGATTTTGGATATAGAAGAGTTTCTGAGAAAGAAAAACCTTTCTAAAACCCTTAGACTTTCAAAATGATTGGTGCTTGTGATCTTGGCATTTCTCCATTTCACTATACCTGTCTGTCCATCTTTCAGCTCAACTGGAAAAATAACTTATGTAGGTGATATAAAAATAATTCAGTTCCCTACACTTCCTGAGGTGACTCAGAAATAGGTTAATTGGAATTCATTATATACAGGCGATAAATTGAAATGAATGGGCTGAAGATTTTGAAGTTCTATGCATTTCCTGTCTCATGTAGCTTTTACCCAGATGCCTTCAGCAGATTTCAAAGTATAATAGATCTAGCCAAGGACAACTTAATAGGATTTTCTGATACCTTCCAAAGAGAACAATAACCTTGTTTTCTTGTAATATAATCAGTAGTTTTCTTTTTATTAAATTAGAAATATTTGAAATTTTTAATTTATTCTCAAAATTATTCTAATATAATTTTTCTTCTCTTCCCAAAAGTAACTTGCTCTCTAGTTTTGCTTGAGGAGAATGTCTGCTTCACTTGGTAGTGGTTCTATTCTTTGACCCTTCAAGTGATTTACTCCTTTTATGATACATGGCTACTCTTGCTAATACCCATTACTAAGAATATTAACACCTTCACAGTACCTATTTGCCAAATCACCATCATCTGCTAAATTCAAGTCCTTCTTAAAAACTTGCTCAGTAGCATAGAAAAGTGAGTAAATATCAGTTAAGAGTGGATTAATACCCTGCTGAAGTAATTATATAATCCTTTCTATGTAAGCCTTGGCTCAACTTGAACTAACAATGTGGTAATGGAGTAAAAATGTTGGCTTTCAAGAAATTTTTACAGAACAGTGTTTTTACTTGTGCACGATCATCTTTTCTTTTTCCATGTGAAACTTGTATTTTTCCATGTCACTAAATACAGTAGAACTTAGGCAGAAAAAAGTTTGCCTATTCCCTCATGCTAAGAATGCAGAGATATATTTTTATTAACCAGGGACAAAGTCAAAGTCATTTCTTCAAATATAGTGTGTTAGAAAAATCTCACATTCTTCACGCTACCTTCACTTCTGCAATATTTTCATTTACCTAATCTTTAGTCTTTGGAGCTAAAATAATTCTTCTCAAAATATGCTTTCATCACCTGAAATCACTAATGGGGCATTTAGATACTATAAGCACTGTTAATGTAAAAGCGTGGTAAACTGACTGCTGTCAAACTACAGCACAAATGAAAATCTTGGTAAAACACAAAATTATCAAATATACCTTATGGATTTTAGCTATAATGACTATTTCTGATATGTACTCTGGTAACTAAATATTACGGTGCTGTGCATAAGCTCTTCAAAATTCAGCACTGGAGATAATTTCAGAAAGAAATGGAAAGCTTGGGAGCTATTCACCTTCTGGTTTTATACAGCCTTGAAATCCTCCTGACTGTTCTAGGAACACACGTGCAAGATTCAGCCAGTTTTCTCCAGTCAAACAACATGCTTTTCCTGGGTGTCTGCTTGGCAGATAACATGAGAATTACTTGAATCATAGATCAAATGTGTATAGCATTTCCAATGATTTTCCTCTGAAGTATAGAAATAAACACTACAGAACTTCAAATCAAATTTGATGGATGTAAGCTTTTTTGGGTTTGGCACAACTTCTCAATAACTTCACCTTCAATTTTGTTAATGATCTGCAAATAAGCACTTCTGGGCTACCAAAAAACTATGGGAAATATCAGAACTTTCTGTGACTTGCTATTTTCATTATGGTATCATGTAAATCCAGTAGATATCTGGAGAAATATTAGGTAAATAAACATAGTTTAAAAAGCCATTCCCAGAGATCTTACCATTTCATTGGATGAGACATATACAGAGGTAAAAGGAAAAAAAAAAGTATCTCTATACCTCAGGTTTACATGACAAACAGGCAGACAATTAGAAAATACTTACTCCTGTAACTGCAATGTTGTGAATAGAAAGTAAGAAATAAATAATATATAAACAATCTTTTCTATTACATAGAAACAAGAATCTGTTTTATTTTGTGATTTATAAAATTGTGTGGACTGCTTTTCTGAACAATGCTTTTTTGTTTTGAATTTTTGCTTTGTTTTGTTTGGGTGTTTTTAATAAAACTTACTGAAAAGCCATGCAATTTCATAAAGCGTATTTGTGAAAAGGCAGGAAGATATCAGACTAGTATCTGACGTAAATCTGAGGTAAAATTGGATCATGTGACCACACCTTTTTCCTCTCACTAAACATTATGATGCTTATTTTTTTAACACCAGGGACAGAATAAGAAAGTATTAAATACTATTAACAGGTTTGGGAGTCTTCAGTTAGGTTTTGCTTGTTTGTTTGTTGCGCTTTGAGGTAAAATTTCAGTAGATTGTTTTGACCTATTGATCCTTTCTTTTTCTTTTGTCTCCACAAATGTATGGCAGAAGAGTGCACTGCAAAGCATGTACTGGGTTATAAACACTGAGCCTGTGGGCCGTGTTTGCCAGATAACATTTGCAGTGTTGAGTTACTTTCTGCTTCAGCACGATTTTCTACACCAAGGGCCTATCATTCTCCTTTAGCCTTTAAAATTTCAAAAGAGAAGCAGATACAGTGAACAATAAATCTAGACGACAAGATGTATTTAAGAAAAGCATTTGCATCTCTAGTGTGCTTCATTTGCCTGTTAGTGGAAATTTAGCAAAGACCACCAAAGCAATTTCTCAACAGCTGCAGTAATAGTTCCTCTAGTTATGATTCTGATCTAGATGTTCAGTTATGGCTATTGTAATTAAAGAGAGGAAGAGATATGTTTATACCTGATGCCACGTGATATTAACTGAAAAATCTACACATGGAAACTTGAACTTCAGAGCAAAATTGTTACTTCCTTTGTTCAAAGAATCAAGAAGAGAAAATAATCATAAATGTGCTTTTTAACAGCTCTTCAAAGAAACTCATTTCTACTTTCAGTAAAAAGAATAATCTATGTCACAATCATATTAACATCATTATTTTTCAAAGTTAATGGACTATGCATAGAGGTATATGTACTTTTAGTAAGTACATAAATTGCAGAGGGTTGCTTGAATGCTAGGAAAAATGCATAAACTGATTGAGAAGTTAAATGAGATTTATCTATCTAAACCTGTTAATGATATTTCCGTTTAGTAGACTGTGTGGGTCAAATGAAATGGTGGATTTGTGCTCTTGTTACACAACTGACTTGCTCTGTCTGGTAACTCATCTCAGATGTGCAGAGGATGCTCTCATTTATTGGCAGAAAAATAGTCAGAGGACAAGTTATGATCTGACCAATGATTTGCCTATTGAATAATGGGAAAGGATACAGGTTGATACAATAGTTTACTGTCCTACAGTACAAGAAAAGAAAATTCTTTTTGCACCTTCTCAATTGTGTCAGTTATTAGAGTTGGATTTTTGTGTGTCTCCAGTTTGTTCGTGGCCTAGATTGCCCTTTTCACTAACAGTCAGCAACAATTCATGAATAGCAAAGCCCAGTGTTTGCATACAGAGGAACAGAAGGGATTATTATACACCTCTGGAATCAACAATAAATAAAAATTACAAATTATCGATAAGTATCTGGAATTCTAGTTCTTAGGTCGTCCTGGAATGCATGAGTGTGGTAATAATTAGGTACAAAAACTTAGGTTAAACTGAAAGGGAATTACTGTATCAGCATTACAGCAGATTTCTAATATCTTTTAAAATCTGAGAAAAATATTTTTAATGTCATACTCTCTCTGTATTATGTGTAATGAAAGATTTACTAGGCATAACCATTACCTCAGTGAAAGAGAAATCAGCGGCATCTCCCAGTATCTTAAAGTCTTGCCGTGCAACATTCCATTGTGTTTCAAGGAAGTTGTAGGAAAAGAAGTAGAAAGCAGTTCCCAAACTGCAAAATAAAACAAAAGAGACCATTTCATAGTTATTTCAAAGGTTTTCTTATCTAGACATGCAGACAAAAGTCTAACATCTGGGCTGAGCCAAAGCATTCAGGGAAACTGTATGTTCTCATCATTGAGGCTGCATTAAATCAAGAGCAGAACCACTGTGTTGTCAGCAGAAATATATCTATGTACATAAGAGTTCTGCACTTGCTAATAAAACTGACAGCTTATTGCAACAAACTTCATGTGATACAAGCATGTTTGTCCATTCCAGTATTGCACTGTCACTTCCTGGCTCACCAGTCACCTGCATGATGTGGCTCAATTACAAGCCTTTATAAATAAATAACAAGTCAATCTGACAACTCACAAACTGATTGAGATAAAAAATATGTTGAGCTTTGTGAATTTTTAATCTGAAGTAAAACGTATGACATGTTACAATGATAAATATGTATAAAGCATCTAAACTGCTTTTCACATGATCTAATTTATATTTAAAAAATCTTTAAAATACATCTGATTTGAATGAGTTATACTTACAGTATATTAAAAGAAAATTGAATGAAGTTAGCAGATCCGACTGCAACTAAATTTTGTTGTTCCTAGCCATGGGGAGTACTTTCTGGGTTTCTGAGGTAGAAATCTACCTATCTTTCCTTAGACAGGTAGAAAGACCCCAGCAAATATTTTGTGGCAAAAATTATTTTGCACAAACCTGCTACAAGACTTTTGGTCTCTCATTGATCAGTGCTCACCACAGACTTTACCAGGAATCAGAGAATGTGACAAGTTTCCATCATCCCCGACAGCAGCTTTTTTTTATATTTTCAACAGCAGTACTTGAGGAACAAAAATAAATCTTTTGAAATGATGCTCTGGGAATTAAAGGGTTACATGACTCCAGATGATTCCAACTAAGCACACAAAATATTTTTTTGACTTTGTGATTGTTACACATGTACTATATATACTTAACTGCATTCCTTGGAATTTGATAGTTTCTTTGTATGGGAAGAATTAATTCACTTTGGCTCTAAGCTATCAAGGACTGAATATCACAAGAGAAAATACTTGGAATCTCCTAATCCCTAAGAAGAGTTATAGTAGAAAGTATTGGATCAACTTCATTTCTAAAGGGTCAATACAAGGACAAGTGGTACAGTCTAATGAATGCTTGAAACCCCTTATGTAATTAATGGTTTCAAGTGCTGCCTTCTGTGTTTTTTCCTGTTAGTTTTTACTAATTTTGCTAAAAATTCTTTCCCTCTTTTGCATTTAAATGATATTTTTAATCAACATTTTCCAAATTATAATTTCTATTTAACTGAATCTTTCTTCACAGCAACACCCCATCTGTATTTTATAAACAGAAATCTGACCATCCATTGCAAATGGAAAGTGCATTGCAGAACCTTTTCAAATTCAGGCTGAAAAAAATAATATATATATTGGAAATAAACATAAAATAAGGGTGGAAGGGACCTTGAGAGGTCACCTCATCCATTCCCTCTGCCCCAAGGCAGAATCAGTTATACCTAAACCATTCCTGACAGATGTTTGTCTAACCTGTTTTTTTTGAAACCTTTTGTGACAGACATCCCGTATCCTCCCAAAGCAATATACCCTGATACTTAACCTTTCTTTTAGTTGGAAAAGATTATTTTTTTCTCTCGCTTTGTTGATTTTGGGGGTTTTTTTGTTGGTTTGTTTTTGTTTGGGTTGTTTTGGTTTTTTGTCATAAATCTTTATTGCTATTTCTTAAGCTCATTAGTTTCTGTCTTGTCCACCGTGGATATGGGGAAGAGATTATTCCCTTTCTCTTTGCAGCAGAGTTTTACATACATGAAAAGTGTTAAACAAGAGGAGGAATTAGGAATGCTAAAAATAACCTCCAGCAGAGCAAGTGACCAGTAGGAAAAAAACCCAGATACAAAAGCAAAATGCATTGGAAGGTAGCCCAAACAGGCAAGTGAATGATAATGATCTGATAATTTGGCTAGACAGAAGGGAACTTGAATAGAAACTGCACATATGTGGCTCATATTAGATACCCACAAACGATATGCATGATTTCTGGCATACTGCATCACAAGCTATTTAGTTTAGCAGTAATTAGTTGTAAACACTGGTGCAAAATTCTGAAGGATGAGATTTTTTTCTGGAGTTTCAGTGTTTAGAAGACTGGGAAGAAAAATGCCCCTCAATTTCTAAGAAATACAGAAACTAAGAACAAGTAAAGCTAAAAATGTATGAGCTTGAGGCAAAAGGTGGAAATTAAAGTGTCTAAATTCTAAAGAAAGGTAGGTCAGTGAGTTGAAATTCAGTCAAATAATAGCTTCAGAGAAACAGTATTAAAAATAAGATACTGTTCCACAGAGGTTGATTTGATTGCATCCTAAGGACAAGAATAAATAAAAAAAAAAGTATTCAGGAAAATACCCACAAACCAATAGCTTCTCCAATAACAGAAGAACAAATACATAGTAAGAAAAAAAATTATATATATATATATATATATACATAAAAAAGAATTTCAGAGACTTTTCAAAGTTTCATCCCAAGTGTCAGATTCAAGATTACATTTAACACATTGCAAATAGCTAGAAGCGAGGCTTGTCTGGTTTTTAAGAAACTCAGGGTTTTGGGTAGAATCACAGCATGTAAAGCTTTAGAGATACTTTCAGAAAGTGGGAAAGTAAAGATGGTAACTATCTATATGAAAAACAACCTATGTTATTTTGTGCTAATGCAGACAAATTAGCAGGAAACTGTGCAAATGCAAATCATCACATCTTTAAAGCTGATTCAGTTAAATATCTTGATAATATTTCAGAGATATCAGCTTTTAATGCTGAAGCTCCTATGACAAGGTTGTTTTATCATCTTAAAAAAATCAAGTCCCACATTAATTTTGTATATTACAGTAATCATTCTGATTGGCAGAAAGCAAAAAATAACCCAAACCCATGAATTCTTTGTAACAAGACTTTCTTTACTGATAATTTTTTCACTTTTTTATTGTTGGCAATTAAAACCACATTCTGTCTTCTTGCAAGGTGAATAAAAATTAAATATTCATTTAAATAATCTCCATGCTTATGTTCAATAATCCAAATCTAAAATATTATCAATGTGTTAAATTATTAAACATAAATTACAAGCCTAAAGCTTTTAACTTGTAGAAGTCTCCAGTGTAAGTCATGGCACTGTCATCTGCTAATTAATTTTTACAAACACAGTCTAAAGCTGTTGTGGCTAAATATATACACATGCGAAGTATCTATAGGAAAGAAGACCTTGAACAGTCACCCATTTTGTTTTGTTTTTTTTTTTCCTCTTCTTGGAACTAAATTTCATTCAGTAAAGAAGTTCCTAACAGCAACCTTCCCTTCCCTTAAGAGAGTGGTGTTTGATGTTTTTAATCTTCAGTGTGTTCTCTTTATTCTCCACTAGTTCCATAGGAGACATTTTAGAAAAAGAATTTGGACGGATACAGCCTGCAGTATCCTGTGGTTCCTGTGTGCAGGATCCAGCTGAGTCTTCTGGAAAGAAAAAGAGGGCCTCGATGCCTCCCCATGTGTCTCTGCAGAAGGCTATGCAGAAACCTTGATTATTCTGCCTTCCTGTAGGTACAATGAATTTTCTTTGAAAGTGTGTCACTTTTCTGGTACACATGGGGAAGTGCATGCTTCAGTGTACCATATTAGTATTTTCCCTCTGATAGAGCTGGCCAGATACTGGGAACGTATCTGTACAATATATTTAAATTTGCAGTAAAAAGAGCTTTTAGACAGAGTCTTGAATACTTTTAAGCCAACTGATTTAACCAATCACAAAGGTTAAAGACCAAATATGGAATCAGTCACTAAGAGAAGCAAATATGACAAATAAAATATTAATTTGATTAATTCTGGTGTGTATTTTCCTCTCCAATCTGTATGGTAATAGGATTTACAAATACATATCAAGGCAAAACCAAACATTTAAAGTATTGATTTATCCAATGCTATTGAGTACAAAAGCACTACAGAGTATAGTGAGCATAAAATACATACAGAGATAAAAGAGCTATTACAATAAGCAAACCGATAGCAAACAACAAACAGGAAAAATGCTGCTTTTTAGTTATGCCTTAATGGGATGATTGCATTCACTAGCTTTTCTAAATACAGATTTTCACTTACTGTAAGTAAGCCTTAGGGATATTCATCAAAAAGTGTTTCCAGTAATTAGAACTTTGTGAAGAATTAAAAGACTGACAGTACTGAGCAGCAATGAAAACAAAATTCTAAGGTTCATTCATGAGTGTTCACAAGCTGAAATATGAACTCAAGCAGTCAGCTCCTTGGCAATGTCCCAACACATGCTACTTCAATAAATCATTGCATTTGAAAATGTAAATGTATTTCTCTTTAGTAAGTGATCATAAAGATTCCTGCTTAATTTCTGATTTAAATACATTTCTTCGTCCAAATACTGTAACTTCAAGATGTTTTCCTGGTAAAATTCATGTATCCATATACGCAAATACAGAGAGAAAAAGAGAAATGTGAGAGTATTTTGATTATTTGCAAGCTTTACAGTATAAATTGAATTCTACTACCTGTATATAACATGAAAATTAATTTCAATGCACACAATAATATATTATTGTGAGCAGCAGAGTACAGCCAACAGTTCTTATCTGTTACTGTATGACATGGGCTTGTTGAAAAGTGTGTTGACCACTGTTGAGTTTTTTGGGATGAGAGCTATTGATTTGTTCTGACAGGAAGGTAAGCCCCTGAAAATAGCCTACATAAATGGATTTTCTGAATGCTAGATGTGCTGGATAAAACGTTCTTTTGAGAGAGAACATTTGTTTACCTTTTGATAATCTGGTGGTTTGGTCTTTTCTAATTCCAGCTGTGGTTTCACCTGCAGTTGATAGAAAGGACTGAATTAAACGTGAAAGCAAAGGCTCTTGGTATTAAAATTAAAAAATGGGGGAAAATATCACAAAACCAAAACCACTGTGTTCTTAAAATTCAGAGATTTTACCAACACTAAGAAAAAAAACATTTGTATATGGTGATTTGTGACTCTACCATATGAAATTAAAATAATTTCTTGTCATCTACCCATGGTCCTTTCTTTTCCGACACCATATGTCAAAAAGTGCTTGAAGAAGGGGAAAAAAAATAAAAGCTGTTAAACCACTCTGCCTGGTTACCTGGGTCGCGCTATTACAAATTTTATTGTGTGAGTTTTAGGATCAATGACTGTTTTCCATCTCCTTTTCCATCAATTCCCTTCTCTGATTTGTCTTGACTTGAAATGTTTTGTTTGGTTTCCTGAAAGCATCTGGAAGGTCACACTCTCAGGTGTTTCATTCTGCAGAGCCCAGCACAGAGCAACATGTGGCGCTCACGGCCCATAGCAACATGCAAACAAGCTCTGACAAGAATGAACTTACAAAGGAATACAGGCAAAGGGCACGCAGAAGCATTTTCTAGGCATAGGAAGCTGTCTACCATATAAATTGTTCTTAAGTTTTGTGTGCAACAACGGTATCATAAAAAACCTTTTCTGAGCATCCTGTTCTCAACATCATTCTCAAAGTGTAGCTAACATCCATAGGAATCTCAGAGCAGAGAAATGCTTGAAGTCCAAATACGGTGAGGTAAGCAGTTGACAGGGGAGGGCCACTTGCACAGCAAGTTCAGACTTGCTCTTGCACAGCACAGAGGTCTTTGGGAGAAGTGTTAGAGGAGGTATTATATAGCCAGCCCTCTAAAGGCTGCTATTTGGTCTTTTTAGCCCTTCCGTGCAAGTCAGCAGTGTTCTTGTTCGAATCCAGATCCAATGAATTATTGGCTGTTCCAAGTTTTAGATGAGAGCCTGGTCAGACTGGCAGCTGGCCTCTGTCACCTTTGCTGTCCCATCTTGGGCTGTGCGCGGGGGTGTCTGGGGATATCTTCAACAGAAATCACTGATGCCTTAAGGGCACGTAGGGAAGGGTAGAAATTAGTCTGGCAGGTGGGATGGATAGCAAGTCCCCATCAGGGACCATTAGCAATGGCCAGGCTGGGAAACAGTACTCGCTTTTAAGCTAGTAGACATTTGCAAGACATTTGTGTCTCTGCATCAGATGCTTTTTGATCCTCTTTATTTTTCTTGCACATGAGATGTTTGGGAAACAATGTCCAAGACATTCAGGAGTGGGGTCTCAGGGTGCACGGTAGCCTTGCAAAGGTTGCAGAGCTGCCCACGCGCAGCTTCAGGCTGGCATAAGATCAGAGAAATCTTTAAAGAGCAGCTTTTTAGAATTCTCCAAGCCTGCACATTGATAAAGTGGCCTTATTATTTGGTAGCGTATCTTTCTTAAAGGGCAAACACGTTGTCTTTAACCTTTACTGTATTACTTCATATGGCACTTTTACCTTTGCAGGTGAGTCGAGAAAAAATACACTGCGTGTTGCTAAATCAATGATAGGGAAGAAAAAATGGGAGAGCAGCTGGTAATAGCAGCTACCAGAAGCAACAAACTGTTAAGGCTGTCCATGTCTCATTCACAAGCTTATTCTAGACCTAAACTGCATGAAGCAGTTTGTGTTTCATGCCAGCTAGATGACATGGATTGTAGATTTCTGGCTCTTCACAAGATTAATGGGCTTTAAACTTGAGGCAAAATGTGTTCTAACAGGGTGCTTATACCAAAAAGTACGCTGTAACTTTTCTTTTGAGCAGTATTAATCCTACAGGCTGTTACATGTTCACTTCTTCATCCCTGTAATGAAGATAACCTGCCTCTTGTGGCACTTGGATTAGATCTTCCTGGTGTTTATAAAAGATAACAGAGGTCTCTTTAGGACCCTCTGGAAAGCTCAGCAGCATTAACAATGGTCTCTTTCTTTATTTCAGCGCTTTCAGAAGCTTATGGTTTGGGGTCAGCTGAGGCAAACTGGCAAACCTTAACAAATTCTCTGTTGGCATCATTTCTACCTTGGCAACATTTGTTAAAACAAAAGGCTCAAACTAAAAAGCTCCTATATATCCTTAAATTGCTTTCACTTCTCATTGTGACTGAAAATGACTGACAATCTGGAGAGACAAGCTGCCCTGACTTAAACATTCCCATTTAATACAGTGCTGCTAGAAATGTACTTGTTATGAATCTGTTCTCATAAATTGCACTAAATAATTTATGTGCTGATGTGTTTTGGAGTTTAGAAGTCATGACTGCTTCAGCACTATTGTGTGATGGACAGGAAATAAATGCTTTGTTTTATGCTGATGTATTCTGAGAGTTGGAGCCGGACAGATTTAAATCAATTTGTGATAAAGACATTGTATACCAACACATGATCTGGAGTATGCGTAAATAGAGAAAAGAAACAATTAAGGACCAGCTGGGGATACAGACACAAAGAATTCTAAAGTAGTAGGCTTTTAAGCTATCAAAACTGCAGGATTAGTGGGTTAGGGATGAATATGAATCTTTGCGGGCTATATACGAACTCTTGGGAACCATTTCTATTCCAAATAGTTTACATCCTTTCTAAAAGTATATAAACTAATACTCTAAACTTCACACATGTGTTTACTGATGAGGGCACAAGGGAGCTTTCCTTCTTCAGGTAAAAGCTAGACACAACCTGGGAAGGCTCTGAGCTGGTACTTTCACACTAAACTTCAAAACAAAGCAGAAATAAGATTCAGAAAGGGACTAGCATTGGGCCCAGTCACTGCTAATCCACAAAACAGCTAAGCAAACAGTAAGAGAACTGCACCCAGGAGAGCATGAGTTCCTTGTGCCTAGGTGTTTCAGTGACTTTCTTTGCTGTGAGGTTTCAGAAAGCTTGCCAGCTCTATTACAGAAAAGAATTTTATGCTATAAAATATTATATATCTATATTGCATATCTATCTATATATCTATAATACTACTGGT
>JANHGB010034204.1:0-11351 GCA_026283785.1 Coracopsis vasa
CTCAGGACATCAGTCTCTAAGGATTTACCAGTTCATGGTCACTCCTATTAATCACCTGCTTCCTGTTGCAACTACATGGTTGTTCTATTGGATATAATAAATGTGTGGCAAATTGCATTATTCTGCTATCACTTTTTCCAGGAAGTATTTTTTCACAAATGTTACTTAGAAACTGGACTACAGGGAAAGCTAAATCACTTCAAATGAGGCCTATTCCAGCTCCCACTGAACTCTGTAAAAAGTCCCATCAGTTCCAATAAGTTTCATAGAAAACAAATGAACTATGTTTTTATTTACAGTTGGGACTCATATAGTTCAGAGAGACAACTAGAAAACCCTAAGTGTCAGTAAAGGAGTTCAGTGACAAGGGCTACAAAACAGACTAGATAAAAACCTAACCAACCAACCAGACAAAACCATAAAGCTCCATATTGTGCAGATAAGCAGAGCAGCTTTATCAGAAATTAAAAAAAAAAAAAACAAACCAAAACCCAAAGCCCAAACCAAAATCAAAAAAACAAATGAAACATGCTAATATCTAAATATCTAAATATCTTTTTTTTCTTAGGGCAAATGTGAAGCATAGCACCATGCCACCCTCCTCCTGCATACTTTTTCTCATATGGGGATATGAATAAGTTGATATTGCTCTATGGTCAATAAATTTATTTTAATATAATTAGAACTACGCACACATGTGTGTATATGTATATGTGATGATGCTTGTACAAAAGCTACTTACACTAGGCACTGGAGTGGAAGACAGAAAGTAGATGCAGCTTGTCATGTTGCTGAGGAAATTCCAGTGGCTTGCAGTACCAATAAACTTGAGGTTTTATGAGCATCAAATATTTTAAGAGAACATTTCTCTAATTTAACTGTACTAACAAGCTTAAATCTTGCCAACTGACATGATTTCTCATGCTGATATCACAAGATCATAGAGACATACAATACCCTGTGTCAGAAGAGATGAGATCTGACGCGGATTATCGATTTAAATTGCTGGCACCATACAAGACAATCTAAAAGTTAAACCATGTATCTAATAGCATTGTCCAATCACTTTTTGAACACCCGCACACTTGGGCACATGACTGCTTCTCTACGGAGCGTGTTCCAGGGCTTTACCACTCGGTGAAAAAGCTTTTTCTAATATCCAACCTGAACTTCTCCTGATGAAGCTTTAAACCATTCTCTTGCATCCTACCACCAGACAATAAGGAGATCAGCACCTCCCATTCCACTCCCTGTAGACAGCAATGTGGTCACTTCCTACTCTCCTCTTCTCTTTGCTGAACAAGCTTCATATCATCAGCCACTTATGTCATGATCTCTACTTTTATAACATTCTTATATTGTGGAGCCCCTAACTGCATATAGTACTCGAGATGAGTCTGTACCAATCCTGAGTCTTAAGTGAGGCGATCAATTCTTTTAACCAGTTAGCTGTATTGTGCTTAATGCAGCCTAGAGTACAGTTGGTACTTTTTTTGGCGCCGGACCACATTGCTGACTCGTATTGATTTTACCATCAACAAAAGCCCTCAGATCCTTTCCTGCAAGGCTGCACTCCAGTCTCCTGTCTATACTTATGCCTAGGATGACACCATTCAAGGTGCAGAATCCAACATTTGTCCTTGTTAAACTTCATACAGTTGGAGTTTGCACAATGCTCTCATCCATAAAGAACTGTCAATAAGATCTCTCTAGAATCGATGGCTCCTACTACAAAGTTAGTATCTTTGGTAAACTTACTTTGTGTGTAGTCAAGTCCTGTGCTTTGATCATTGATAAAAACATTGAAGAGAACTGGCCCTAAAACTGAGCCCTAGGAAACACCACTACTGTGTTACTAGTAGTTATCCCACTTACTACAGTTCTTTGAGCCTGACACTTCCTGCCAATTGTTCAGACATCTTATTTTATCACAGCCCTAGGACAATGATCTCAAGCTGTTCAGGATTCAGGACCCAGAGATGCTCTGGTGGCCCTGAGTCTTGTGGGACTGCCAAGGTACTGCGCAGGCTACCTCATCTGCAGCTAAAAGCTATCAGTTTGCAATGGTAGCTCCATAATGAAAGGGGTAGAACTGTGTAATGAAAGGTCTCTCTTGCACCTTGACAAATGTTACTTCTTTGCTCTCCAGGTGAAACTTTGGAGATGCTCTGGGAATGGGCAGCTGGGGAACCAGAGGGACTTGCCTGTCTGCTCTCTACACTGCATTTGGGTAAATTTAAAATAAAATAGATTTATTTCTGTGAGTATTTTTCTTAATATTTCTCTGAAGGAGCAAATTTTTTTTCATTCTGAGTGTTCCCACAGTACGCAAATTCAGTTTCTGCCAGCTTATTTTATATACTTTTTTTTTTTTTTGTAATGAATATTAATCTGCTTCAACTAAAGAGAAAAAAACTTAAGAAAAGGCAAGAAAATCTTACCACCTACACTTCTCTGGAGATGGAAAGAAAGTTGACAGGAAATATTACATAAGACACTAAGCTGATCATTATGAAAACAGCTGAAATAACAGACAATACTGGAAAGTAATGTATTTTTAAAGTTACATTGGTGTAGGGCCTATAGATGTATTCTCATGAGGATGTCAAGCGTGGAGAGTAGTTGACAGAATGACAGCATCAGATTTTATATAATTTAATGCAGATTTGTCTTCTACCTGAATGCAGGAAATAGCGAGCTATCTTTTCTGATGACTAGAAAAGATCATGAGAAAACTTGACAACATGTTTTTTATTTATTTCAAATGGAAGCTTTTTAAAGTGTCTGATTGATTTACTTGTGCCATTTTCAGGACTGTACTTGGTGGACTAGGAGATACCTCTGCTTTCTGTTTATTCCATTTTGCCTGAGAAAGCCAATGTATAAGCACTTGAAATTCATAGTTCTGTTTTGATTCTGTAAATATATCACAATTCAGAAAGGAAAAAAAGGTGAAAACAGAAGAGACAGCTATTTTAAAGTAATTATTTTCTTAGGAATATGTATTTTAAAGAGTTACAGTTACTTTTAGAAACTTTAGATACAGTCTGGTTTCAGAATGGTAATGGCATTCAGATTATCTTCATCTGCTCTCATTTCAAATGCTACTGATTAGTAATGTCACCATTTGATGAACTGCACTGAAAAGCCTTCCAGTTAACAATGACCAAAACCCAATGTGTTTGCATGAACCCAGAGGGAAGCAGCTGAGACACAAGGCTTGCCCTCTCCAACCTGTGTGCCACATCCTTGGTGCTAGAGTCAGTTGACTTCTGAGGTGATAACTCAGTCTCTGTCTCTGGAGCTTGAATACAATGGAACAGCTGCAAAAGGCAGGATAAGCACCACCATTGAAACAGTCTGTGGCTTTCTAGCTGGCAAAAGATAAAGGTGCAGCCACTGAAACAAAAAGGATAGAATTGCCTGCCACTGGGGCAACTGGTCCATTCATGAGATCTGGTCTAGCCATGATCAAAGAAATGGTGCCGTTGCCTCTTTCAATGGTTTAGGAAAAAACACTGGCTGCTATTATTTTTTCTATTTTTATTTTTCTTCTTTGTGCGTGAGTTAGACCTTGCCCTGAACACTGTCTTAAAACTTCAGCAGTTGGTTAAAATGAGGATGACACTATTCCTTTTCTCATCCCTAGCCACTTAATATGTAATGCGATCTGCAGTACTTCAACATATATATAGGACACTGAACACACTAGCATTGATGACAGTTGATACTGTAATACCTTCTCTTCTGCATGCATTGTAAAAACAATGCTTCATTTTATTTAACATTTTGTTATCTTTAGGTCTCAGAGTATTTTACATAGAGAAGTATTTTGACCTCCATTTCACAGATGAAGAAACCAAAGGTGAAGTAAAAAACAAGTAAAGGCAAGTAAGCTAAGGAAACCAAGTACAGGAAGACAGAGCCCATTGGTTTGTCTGTTAGACCACATTAAATAAAACAACATATAAAAGCAAGATAATTTTGGCTGCTCCTAATTTATAGTGTGGAAGGAAGTCAGTTGAACAGAAAAACTAGAAAATGCTTCTAAGTAGTATATTTACAATGTATTTAGTAAAGATAAAAATGTTTTTGAGAGATGTTATATGTGTAGATATCTTCTAATGCTCCATATATCTGTTTGAATAATTAAATTCAATTTAATTAATGTGCAATATCTAGTTTAATCTAAATGATGTGTTAATTATATTTAAAACAAGGTAACATTTTTTAGTTGGATTCTTTAGGGAGCAAATTTTACTAGAAGTATTTTCATTGTTTTACTGTTGCTCTAGAAGAACACATTAATTAGACAACGACTTAAAAATTATAAAGATGTTTTAGTGGTTTTGGGGGTTTTAGCTGTGAATTTGTACTGTGAATAAATACCAAATGATTGTAGTGTTACTAGGACCAAGGGAGAGCAGAGACTTTGGAACTGGATGTCTCACAGAGTCAAATTGACTTTGCCAGCATGAGCCTAACAGCCACACCAGCCAAACCAAGCAAAATCAAACCATTACCATTGAGGGAGACCTTGGAGCAAATAGCAAAATAGCACCACATTCGTTCCACCTCTCAAAGGATTATCAATCACAGCAATTGCTGTAACTACAGTGTGGTTTTGTGGTTATACTTGTGCTGCATTCTGGTGCACAATGGGGGGTTCAAACAACTTATGCCCGCTACAGCTTTATATACCATCTACTACTGCCTTTCTGACACCTGAACAATGTCACACTGAGTTTAATGAAGGAGCCCTTATGAATGAATGCTCTCGGTCATGCAGTCAACAGCTATGTGGATGAGGGAGAAAAAGCCTGAACGCACTGAGTCTCCTGTTTCATTGTTACTTGGTCTCTTTCCAAACTGTTTTGGCTTCAGCCACAAGCAGTGATTTTTTAATACAAGCTGTAATTTCCCATCTCTGACTTTCTCAAAGGTCGCACAGTGGCCAAAACGTTATCAAGCCATTAGTAAAAAATCAATATGCAGCTTATCTCCCTGAATCCTATTCTGTAGCTGTAATTACAGTAACAATGAAGCCAGTGTTGCAAGAGCTGTCTGAGATGGCCTATTCACAAGATCAGTGTGTTTGCACTCATTATAAACCTGCTGGAATGAAATTTTCTTTCAAAAGCATTAAATGTGTTCTTGTGCAGGCTTTGGGTAGTTGTACACATTTTAAACATTCTGTGTAAACACTTCATTTAAGATCTGTTGGAAGAGGGAAATACATATGCACCTACATGTAGCCTTTACCAAGTACCAGCTTGAGCTTCCAGTTTTCACTCTTTGAAAATCTGATATAAGTGCAAAGATCTTGTGAGAGCAGAGGACAAGTATTCCAGGCTCTGTGAATTTAAAAAAAAAATTAAAAATGAAGAAAAGCCATTGCAGAAGCTGTCAGCAACAGAAACATTTAATATATTTATTTTTGCTACACTGTTCTGCCTTAAGGAGACAGTATCTCATCAGTGAAAGTCAGTTATCTTTTGACACTGAAATAGTACTTCACATGTGTCCCTCGTAAGCACACTGAAAACTGTGAGATTACACATTTATTTCTGGGGGTATGAGAAGAGAGTCTAGTGGAGTATGTGAAAAGAATATGGAACCAATCCTTAGCAAGATTACTCTGTTGTTGTTTCTCCCTTTCAATGGTGACAATGCCTATCAGTTCTGAAGAAAATATCTTTTTGCTCATACGAGTGCATTGTATGCATCCAATCAGTGTCAGGTTGCAGTCTTCTATTCTGAGTTTTGAACAATACTTTCACAGGGCAACATGCCTGTAAAATGCTGCTAGTGTGAAAATCTGAGATCTTGGGAAAGTAAGGCCTCATCCTACTGCTAGGAAATCAGTGGGCACATTGACAAGATTCAGCTCTTAGGTTTGTGATCAAGAGATTAGGTAGAACCAACAGTTCTAGTTCCATCTCATTTCAACTGAGCTACTGATTTTCATTAGTGTTCACTCCTTTTGTCTCAGGCAACCTAATTGTCTCATTCTTTTCATCACTAGACTAGTAGGGCTAGCTCCTCTCTCAGTGAGGTGGTCTCATTAAACGTCAGACAAAGCTCTAACCACATGTAAAGGCTCTCACATGTACTAGTATCAGGAAGTTTTCACCATACTTTGACTAATTTTACAAGTAGTTCAGTTGCCTTCCTAGTGTATTGTGCAGAATTAATTTTCAGTGCAGCTGCAGCCTTTTTAAGTGACTGAGAAACAAGTGTGAATGCTGAGAATATATTGTGATGCTTTAACTTTATCCATGAGAAAGTGCAACTGACACAGATGGCATTGCAACTTCAAACCCTGCTGGTGCTGAACAGCGCTGTAATGTTAATTTAAAGCAAGAATGTAGAAGTCAAATTAGGATGCTGCTGAGCAGTGTGTTGGAAACCACTGACTATCCTGAATGAAAGGGTTTGGTGAAATTGTCATGCAAATCTTTGTTTTTATGGGCAAGCCGTTTTTAATAAAAGGATTTGAGATTTCTCTCCTTTTAATCAGGTTAATTTATTTTTTTGAAAGTGAATAGCTACAATTAAAAAAAAAACAACTTGAGGACAGGATGTATCTAAACAGGTTTCATTGCAATACTAATTTATTAACTGTTTATCAACTAATAATTTCAAAATTTCTGTAGTGTCCCAAGATGGCTGTGTCTCTTACTGTGTCTTTGTAAATTTTCTGTGTATGTTTTACTGTTTTAGTAATATTTAACATACAAAAAGTATCCACTGAAAACTAGATTGGAGCTATATTTTAAATGTTACAGAAATTTAAAGAATAAGTTACACAATTTGTCATTTCACAACAAGCAGCACCCTTCATAGAAGCTTTACCTTACAGTAAATGACAGGCACCTCTGGTTTTTTTAAGTGTTTTAAAAAAACTGTTGCAAAAATTGTTAATACCTTAAGAGATGGTGTGAAGTAGTGCCTTCTTATTAAGGGGATAAAAAAAATAATCGTTTTAATGGGCTGAGTTGAATGATTTTGGTTCTTATTGTTGCTGTCATCTGTTAGTGACTTAAAAAATTGAAAGCATGTGATTTTCCATAAGGCAAGAACGTAAGCATAGAAACAGACTTAATTTACTGTGCAGTAATATGCAGTACAATGACTGACTGAATTTCATCTCTGACCAATGTGTCAATGTGTCAAACAATTCTGTGCTTCAGCTTGGTCTTTGAAAAACACCCAGCTGCAGTTCATCAAGAGTAGCTACAGGAAGAACTACAATGGTGGGGAACTACTTAAGAGGTTGCACCAAAGCTCTCTTAAGGGTTGAATGGTTTCAGTCATATTTTCTTCATGAAGAAGGTGCATTTAGCTCTAACTGATGCTTACTGCTTCTGTTACTTTATCTTGTTCATCTAAAGTTTTATGAGAAATCTTAATTTCTCTGCTTCTAAGACACCATTCAAACTCTATCAGCTCATTCATGGTGCCAGACAGCCTTCATTTGAGGAAATGGTTAACCACATGCTTGTGATCTATGTAATTTTCAGCTAAGGAATACAGCAGTACATAACAGAAAACTGCTGTTGGAAAGTCTGCTTTTGATGATTTGAACTGTTAATGCAGCATTTGTATTTTGTCTCTTAGATAATAAAACCCTATTAGCCACATCCAAAATCAGAACTGCAAAAGGACTGAGTAAAAATCTATTTTTTTATATTCAGACCAAACAGATATTATGATGGCCAATTATACCTCTTTGCAGCAAGACATCACTGTTCTTGGGCAGGATTGTGTTATACCAGCATTTGTAATGCTGCCTTGTTCATTAATACAAAATGTTATTTACAAAAAATGTATAGGGGGCTGGATTGTTCACTATGTGAAAACAAATTTATTTTCTAAAAGAACCCAAATCTTTTTAGAGTGGATTTTGATAAAAACAACAAAACATATTTTTACTGATTTTATCAACAAAACATTTGCCTCTTTAAATTTTAATCAGCATAGCTGGGAAAAGAATGCAAAAGAGATGCTATTATAGCAGTTTTTCTAGGGAAAAGCGGTGAATAGTTAAATATGTTCATCATATAGGAGGGTTCTGGAATTGTGACTCCACCTGTTCAATGTCCATTCAAACAGAATTACTGTATTCAGCTTAAATGCTGGCATAAGCATTTTAAGATAATGAGATAATCAATGTCTAAAAGTGAAGTGGCAATAAATTTCAAGTGTTTCCAAAATTTTACATACTAGTTCAGATTTCTTACTAAATGTATTTTGCATTTGAGAAAGAAAGAAAAGGAAGACCTATATAATTCTTCCGATAAATCCCAAACCCACAGTATGTATGCAAGTTGTGCATAAGATGCAAATTAGAGTAACATACAAAAAAAATGTTATCACAGTTAAAAAAAAAGCTATAATACTAGGTGCTTTACAATGCCATTTTAGATCTCAGTATTTCTGGAAATCTGCCTTAGAATATAGTAATATTATATTTGGGTAAGAAGAACATATGAAACAATGGAGAAAAATGTCTTTTCAGGGTCAAAAATGCTTCTAAGCAGAGTCTTCTCAGACTTTAAAGCAGTGATGCTGAAAATCTGGTCTGTGGGTTTAGGGCTGGGAGGGAGGGAGTGAGCGGGTGGGACAGAAGGGAAGAGAAAGCTTAATATCTAGTTAGAGAATTGGCAGCTTTCTCTTTCTTCACCATTACAGAGATGTGCACAAAAGAAGTGTGTTACAGGGTGACCTCATGACTCTAGTTAAGCAGCAGGCAGTAGCATAAAATGGAACCCTTACATTTTCTTTTTGTTAGACATGTCAAAATTTTAAAAAGCTGTTATTTTAAGAGTCCTTTTTTTTCACCATCCTCAAACGATTCCAGTTGCTGGGGAGAAGGGGGAAGTTTCTTTACTACAATAAATACTATACTTATTCTTCCTCCTTATTAAACTTGAAAAATGTTGCACATAAAAAGTGAGCACCAATTTCTAGTGTCTGTATTTTAAGTATGTACCTAGCAGTGCTTCAGTAGGGTCACTTTTCAGTCATATGGACATATCTCTGGAGATGCCCAGGCAACAAAATTCAGTATATTTGTATTTTTTTAGAGGAGAGCACATAATATTTTAGAGGCACCTGAGGAGCTGCATCCATTTGGCTTACAGCTTTTCTAAGAAATGTAGAATACTATCGTGGTATAAGCCTATAAGGGGAACATCCTCAGCTGATCTGATGGTATTTTTAACCTAAAGAATAGTGAGAAGGTTTAGATGAGTAGGTCAGAATTTATTTTAACTTTCTTGTCTGAAAATACGGAGAATAACACTGTTTGGCATTCATCTTCTAAAACCGTCCTAAGCATCTGCCCTTCCTCTATAGCAAAAAGTTCAGTAACAACTGTACGGTTAAAGAAAAGTCTCTTTAGAGATTAGTTAACTTGTACTTTTACAGCTGTTAATTACTATGCCTTAAATCACTAATTAAAGCTACATTTGTCTCTTCCTTTGCTTTCTGTAAGCATATTGGGCATAATTTTAAATGCATTAAATACGTGTTACTGCACTAAAAGAGAAAATTGAAGCTCCTCAAAACCAGAGGACATAGCAAGACCGTTATAGCAACAGAGAAGTAGGCAGACAAAGAGGGAGCCTTGTTCATCAGCTTGGAAGCTAATAAGAAATAAGACATGAAGCTGAAACAGGGAGGGATATGGTAGAGTTTTTCATTTCGTGTTATTCTCCTGGGGCAGATCTCCCATCCATATTCAAGCCTGGATTCAGCAAGATAATCAGATCCAGGTTCAACACTTGAGCAGTCCTGCTGATTTCCTTGGAACAGCATCGACACTTGAAGTTCTGTCTTCTTTTCATCTTGCTAAAGGATAGTTTCAGAACTTTATGCCTTCCTTTCTCAGTCTGGCCCCAAAACATTTGAAAAAAGGGATTTCTTCTGTGATTTGATCTAGCATTTTTTTCATGAAGCCAAGTACTACAAAGTGATTTGATAATGGTAGAAATACTTCGCTATATATGAGGGAACTCAGCCTCCTCCATTAATCAATGTAGAGAAAGCCATACAGAAACAGATTTGTGAACAGCTTGTGAGGCATATAATCAAAAATGCTGTAAACTTTGGTTATCAAAAATGGAAATATTTTTGTATATCTGGTGGTGTAAGCCCTTTAAATTAGCCCTGGAAAGGAATATCTATCCGTATTTTGAAGAGACTGAGCATTATTTTGGCAGTAATTTAATGTTGCTGATGAAGCCGTCGAAGCTGAAATAACAAGAGGAAAAATGATTTTGCATATCTTTAGTCTTTCCTATGAGTCATTTATGCAAATAGTCATGTAGAATAAAAACAGCTGATGGCTGTATCTAGTTGTGCAATTGGCATTAAAAAAAGAAACCTAGCTTTACCTGGAAATGAAAAAAATACTCCTGTATTTTTTTTTTGTTTTACTTAAATAACAAGTTTTGATCTGCTAGTCTAGAAAACAAGGTCTAAGAGCTTTCTTTAAACAAAAATAGGATAGGTTTAGCCACCAGGTAATGATATCAACTTGAAAGGAAAAGGATCAAGTGTGTATTTGGCAAAAATGCAGCATATTGTTTTATGACATTTATCTTATTACAGAAAATTTGAGTTTGGGCTTATTTGCTGCTATGAACTTCAACAGCAAAAGAGAGAAGGCAAACATGACAACACTCCCTAACAAATTGAAATAGTCTTTTCAGAAATTTCAATAAGCTGGTATGCCTATGATTTTGATGTCTAGGTTACATATTCATGGAAGTATTGCAGCCTGATCCCACTAATTCCTCACAATTTATTTTTTTTATTTTTTGCATTTAGAATAGGGTAGGCCTGGTTCTTAGAGCTAAGTAGAGCTATCTTATCTCTAGGTGTAAAAAGTTAGAATATTCTCCCCAGTGCCAGAGCCTTCACAGCCTCTCTGGGTGACCTGATGCAGCACTTGCCGGAGCCACTGGGAACAAGGTTTCCTTATGTCCTGGCTGAACCTCTCCTCTGTCACTATCCCCCATTGCCTTTTGTCCTCCCACCAGGCACCATGGTGAGAAGCCTGGCTCTGTATTCTCCATGTCCTCCTTGCCGCTACAGGCAGCCAGTCCCCAACAGCTTTCCCTTCCCAAGATCTCAGGTCCCCATCAGCCCTCCCTTCTCCGGGCTGCACAAGCCCAGAACGCCAAGCCTCTCCCCACAGGCACCGTGCTCCAGTCCCTGCCTGTCCTGAGGGCCTGTTGCTAAACCCACTCCTGTTTGCCAATAGCGTTCCTGAATTGGGGATCTGAAACCTGGATGGAGTATTCCAGAGCATCCCTTCCCTTGTTCTCCTGCCGTGCTCCTGG
>JANHGB010034207.1:5907-33778 GCA_026283785.1 Coracopsis vasa
AGGGATGGAGCATTCACAACTTCCTTGGGCAACCCATTCCAGTGCCTCACCACCCTTACAGTAAAGAACTTCCTACTGTCTAATCTAAATCTACCATCTTTCAGGTAGATGACATCAGTCACTCTTCCCCTATCCAGCAATACTGTTGCCCTTTCATAGAAAGCCACCAAATTGGTCAGACGCTTGATGGTTTCAAAATTAATACCGCTATTATGCTCAATACATAGAGACTTCTAGATGTATCAAATTTAGATCATGCAACTCATTAAAATAACGAAATTGGACCCATCAACGTGGGCCACAGCTACTTAATGGGAGCACCACCACATATACACAGGGATGCACACCTGGCACATGACTAAAACAATCACTTCAACCATAGGATGAGCGTGCTATTAAGAAGCAAACTTAAATTTACACGTGGACCTGCAACATCCAGTCATATGAGACCCTGTCACACAACAGTGCACTCAAACAGCCTCTGCATGACTTGACAGGCACACACTTTTTTCCCCCTAAAAGGGAACCTGAAACAATTTAAGGGTTTATAGGACTTCAGGGCAGAGTAGCAGAGAAGTGGCACAAATGCATTATGATATACCCATCCTCCATACAGTAGACAGTAAGATGGCATATAAAACCCTTAGAGTTGGATAAGTATTACAGAAGGTCAAATTCACACCTGATTCACTTACTTGCCTATTAGTCATCCTTGCTACTAGATATTTTAGTTTCAACCCATCAAGTTTCATTGGATATGGTTAATATTAAACCTCATATTTGCAAATAAAAACTTGTTATGTCTGAATGTAATTGATCATGTGTGATTTAAATGGGAGGTATTTATATACTCAGTTTTGCCATAGCAGTCCCAGCAGCTGGTACTGAATTTTTGCCATTTGAGCCCAAGAGGGCAGAAATCTCTGAGTTCCCCTAACCTCAAAAGGGTCCTATGCTAAAGCAAATTGCAATAAACCCATTTTGGATGGACATAAAGCTCCTTTAGTCTGTAACAGCAGTCTCTTAAACTTACTGTGGCATACAGAGGCAGTGTAATGTATGCAATACTTCAAAGTAGAGAACTTTTAAGTCATGTCAACTAAAGGCACTGAGATCCTGAGGTTAGCAGGAAAAACTACCATTCCAAGTAGGAAATAAAGAAAATAACCTGTTCTATTAAAAAAAAGACCCGTACAATATGAGCATAAACACAGTATTTCTTTATATATTGAATCCACTAGAAAATGTGGAGCTAGCTATTTCTTCAGCTAATGTTTCTCAATGGACTTGTTCTCCATCTGTGCCAAAAAACAGTCTGCTCCTTGTGCAGAAATGCTTGACTTCGAAAGTAATTCTACAAAATGCTTTCTTCAGCTTTGGGAAACCCTATTAGAAGTATTTGCTGCCCAGATTAGAGTTTCAAATTCCCATTTGAACACTACCAGCATAAAATCACATCCGTTTTCATTCATCTTCTTCTGTCCAATGAAATACTTATTTGGTTGACATGTCAAAGCTATGTATACCTGTCAATAAACAGCCAGAGGATGTTGTCCACACACTGGGACAGTTTAATGTCCTATTTAATGATAGCTTTTCACATCAGAACTAAACAGAGTCAATGATTTCTGCTGACCTACAACTTCATACCTGCAGTGATGACATATATTAAAGGCTTGTATATAAAGACTTAAGGACCTGATCAAAAGCTCCATTACTCATGTGATAATTCCACAGATGAGTGAAAATACCTACCAAAGCATCAGAAGATTCAGGTTTTTGTTCTTTTGGCTGTCCAAGGAGGTGGGTTTCCTGACAAAAGAAGAAAAAAAAAGATGTTTTCACTAAATTTCAAAGGCTTTCAACTAATAACTAAAGAAAACAATGTAAATCAAACTATAATTAATAGAAACTTAATAAACAAAAAGCTTTAGGTAACATCTGTAATGTTTAAGTTACTAGAATTTATGGGAAAAGAATCTATTACAAGCTATTGGTTATGAGGTTTTACAGTTGTTTAATAGGGAATAGTTTGACCAAATTTAACTAGCTAAGCTAAGGCTTTTTAGACTACTGATACAAATTAAACCTTTTAAAAGGAGAATTTAGGGGTCCTCAAAGTCTTTCCTACATTCTAAAAGGAAACTTTCTCAGTTGCAGCCTCCCTGCTTTTATTGCTTATATTAAAGATAAATTAAGTGAGATTAAAATCTGATTTGATTTATTTACCTTTGCAAATGAAGACCGTTTTAAGGGTTACACATCCTCTGCCTCTGACGAAAGCGACCTCAATTAGTCAAGTCAGAAAGTCTTTAAAAGCTTTGTGTTTATTGCTTCCAGCACGGAACGAGGTGGTCATTAAGGTACCAAAATGCTCTTAAAAATTCCAAAGTTGCACTAGTGAAAAAATGCTCAACAAGATGAAAAACTAATCACAGCTTTCCAGAAAATTCAGCTATTTTAAACCATTTTTAACCAAAAAATAAAGATTTTGATTTAATGTGGCACTCGAGCAGATCCATACCATTTGGATACTTTAACCAGCATTTAATCTACTGTAAGTATATATAGATAACATTTAGTTTTATACCATTGTTTTAAAGAAGTGGTGCAATGTTTAAGATGAGCCTTTTATGGTGATCGCTGTTAAACGCTTCTCCCTGTTTACTACTATTTATGGAGTTTTATTATCAGATAAAGCATAAAATTAATCTCACACACACTGATTTTCTTTCAAAAGTTTATTTAGTATCAAGCAAGGGCAAAACTTTGCTTAACACTACAGAACATTTCAAGACTTGAGTTACAAAATACCACATTATTTGCATTTGGAATTGGCTTCCCTTTTTACGCATGTTTGCAAAGAGAGAATCTAGCAAATGGCTGAAAAGAAAAGCTAAAAACTAAACTGCTGAAAACCTTTAAAATAAAAGGTTACGCTTCTGTTAAAAGAATGGACTAACAGATTTAGTAAACCTATTTTTCTGTTTAACACTAGTTAATCAAAGGTTATTTTTCTGATCACCTATTTTGTCTCAAATACAGTTTGGAAATAACAAAGTTCCTCGGTTTACATTTCTTTCTGTCCAGGTTGTTCTTTCAACAAAAGATTTTAAGGTTCAGTCCATCCATTCAGGGTTTTTTATGCACTTTGAGTTAATAAAAAGGGATTGTTCATAGAAAAAATTACTTTGAACAGTATACAGGACTGGTGGAGATTGGATATTTCACAACATCAGACAGTACAATCAGTATCTGGCATATGGCTGGTCTCTGTAGACTCCTTTTGTTGTTCTTGCAGGAGGTGCCTTGTGTCGTGAGTTGGTCCATTCTTCTTGACCTACAAGAAAGGAAACAATAGTTAGACCCCTTCCAGTGTTCTCAGATGATGTATTTACTTTGTCCTTATTTAACTGTGGATTAAGTAGTGATATTTTATTTACAAAGTCTAACAACTGACCCAAAAATCTGGGTACAACACATGAGCTATCCCACAATGCACTAACAGCAGAGAGTGTGACAGGAGTTGCTAATAGCAAAAATATATAGGGCTCTGGCATTCAGGTGGACCTGCTTGTTGCAGAAACACAGGAATGTCAGCTACAGTAGCAGACCTACAAATAATTATGGTAGGATTAAATTAATGGAGGATATAAATTACACATAAGCAAATAAGCTACACTAAGTTTCTCAACATCAGTACCAATTTAGCCTTAATTCAGATATGCAATCCAATAGCGAAAAGCTTCCAGTATCACCATGAACACCTGTAGCTTCCAATAATCTAGGGGCATTGTCCAGCCTCACTGTAAGCATACACTTCCTCTAAAATGCAAGACATACAAAGGCAGATTATAAAAGTATTGAGAGCAAGGGAAATTGCTTGTTTGAATTGACAGTGAAAGAAGTTTTTAAACAAACTTGTGCTATATTTAGCACTTCATAATCCTGTCACATTTTAGTGGTAATGAATATTAACAGAAAGTAGCAAAGTATTGTCTTAATTTAGGGTCATACTGTGCCAGGTATTTACAGCAAGAGGAAAAACACAGGACCATATGCAGAGCATAATGAAACAGCACTTGGGTATACTTCAGTCAAGTAAACACCAGAGTACTAAATCATCCCTGGAGAAAAAGGCAAAAGCCAAAACACACACACAATAAAACCCCAAAATAACAAGAAGAAAACCCCAATGAAAACAAAAGCCACCCACAAACACCACCCCTTCTGAAACAAAAAGCAAACACACCTGAAAACAGCGTTATGTATTTCCTTATCTACTTCAGGAAAATTGCCCTGCCCTAAGCAGAGAGGTGTCCCAGTGAACCCAGTGCAATCTGGAAGCTAAGGCTGGAATCCAATCATATGGTAATCTAACACAGAGTCATCACTTTGTCTTTCTAGCCCATTAAAATAAATAAATCAAAGTCAACATTCAAAGAACCCTGTACTTTGAATGGTAACTTGCTCAGATAGTTGATAGCTGAAATTTGGTGACAAGAATCCCATAAGTCAAGGGTCCAATTTCACAATTTCTTCATAGAAGTCTCATCCTAACTAGTTCAGTTTTTAAACTGTAGATGTTTGCCTGCAGAGCCCAAGTTAGACATCATACCTTTGTGGCCAGAACATTTGCCTGAGAGGTAAAAGTTCAAACTTGGTTTAAGACTGGAAGAATTAAGCTCATACCTCAGGCAAGTTGCACAGGAATCTGATAACAGCAACATACACGAGAAGCAACCTCTTGTGCTGCTTTATCACATAGAAAGCAAGGCTTGTATTAAGCAAGGAGGAGAACCCTAGCCTAACAATAAAGGCCAGGGGTAAGAATTAAAGATATCCTGGCTTTTAAGCACCACTGCAAGGAACTGTTTAAGTGTAAAGTTGGTTACAGTTTTAAGGGCAATACTTGTTCCTTTTCAAGCAACTGGTCCTATCTCTGTAGGATAAAGTCAGCTTTTTATCAGCTTTGATTTTGGTGCCATTCAGGGATCGGAATCCTAAAAATGCTGATATTCATCTCTTTGGATTGGCATGAGAGCTTCTCAGAAGAGGAAAAGTTTAGGTACTTCCTGGGAATCTGTGTTTCCTCTTGGCCAGCACTAGGCAGCTATCTGCTCACTATGCAGCCTTATGATAGCTCGAGGCACCTAATGTTCGTTACATACTGTAAGGATGGTTGTTAGCATCTAACTCTGCATTTAAGGATGCACTTGAAGGTCAGCTAAGTAAATAAAGTGGATAACTATTTGTATTTGCAAGAACTTCCATGGCTGTAACCCATCATCATTCCTCAAGGTATTTATAGCCTTCCTCTCAACTTGAGTAAATACATCACTTAATATTCCAAGTGGCTGTGCTTTGATAAATACAAAACCAACTTTAAATGCAAAAGCAATGAAAAATCCATATTTTCAAACCTTAAATACCACAGTCTACATAGGCTGATGGGGAACCATCTACATTAATCAATTTCATATATTTCCTCCCCATCAAATTTACATTCACAAAATAGTCTTAGAAGTCTTAGGCTTATAATGGAAAATAGTTTATTTTAATGCTGAAATAAAGATTTAAGCTATATATATATATCTCAACACCAGTTAAAAATGCTGGGGAATAGAGGAATTTCAAGTGACCTCTTTTGATGAACAGACTTTCCCTTTAAGCAAAATAATTAGATTAAGCAGACAACATTGAGTAAACTTCTGTATGAGCTGCATTTATCACAACTTAGTTGAGGTCATTTTAGTTCCCAGCAGGACACATTTTAAATGGAGGTCAAGAAATACACCATGGAAAACTAAGTAGAGCTCTAAAATCAGAGGCATCCATAACCCAGAATCACAACTCCTTCACACTAGTTACTAACAACCCTCCAGTGTTTGAGATTTGAGAGATCTAGATTAGATTTCTCTGATCTCTAGCCAGAGATTTAACATTTATCCCTTCAGCAAAGGTGCCTTTCAGCATGCTTTATGCTCCTAAATCCATAACAGATTTCTTTTCATTAAGATGTCACTACCACACTTCTAGCTTAAAAAAATGTAATCTTTAGCACTGGCATATGTTTTTTGCTTCATTACGCATTGTTTTGTTTCCATATCAGTAACCCACTGCCCTCTTGTCTATTAGCTACCTAAAGTACCTCCATAACCTTTACATAATGACTCCCTGCTCGATTTCCCAACACTGATGCATGAAAGTTAATACAAAAAGGCCATACAAATCTGAAATGCACTCAGGCCCTGACTCAACTGAGAACTTCAGCATGTCCTTACCTTGTACTAAGTTTCTTACCAAGTGTGGCCAGTTGTGCCACACTAGAAGCATTTGCTTCCAGCTGCAAACAGCTCCTGAAAAAAGGTCCTATGCCCCATGTTTTTCCCTTAAATCTCATTGAACAAGACAGGAAAAGGATACCTGATTTAGATTCCGATCTTCTATTTCCTTGATTTTAGTTTCACACAACTATCTTCACTGAGAGACCACAGACGTCCCCTTCGGTCTTTTTCTCAATAACCACACAAAGATCAATGAGGCAATGCAGAGATCCCTGAACAGCTGTTACCCAGTGCAGAGCTGAAGCTTGCCTGATGGAAGTTCTTCTTTGATTATATCTTTCCAGGAGTGCACTACTGTAGTCATTTAGCTTATAAAGCTACTCACCATAAGAGTCATATGTTTCTTCACTGAGTCCATGTCCATAGTCATAGTAATCTGCTCCACTGTATGAGAGGAGGGAAACAGAACAAGAAAAGCAGTTACATTTTAAGCAGTGCTTATCATTACACATTCTACCTTTGAAAAGAAGAAAGCTTAAAGGATTACAGACATGTCCTAAGACAAGACAGGTAAGCACCTATGTGACAATGAGCATGTAGGTGCTGTTTGGTCATTAATTAGAAGAGAAACTATATTTGCTTTCATTAGGACGTTTTTCCATCACTGAGCCCCTGATCCACAGTGTAAATGTGGATGTGGGAATTTTATATTTAAAATCATAGACTTGGGAAGGCTGAAGATCTTGCAATTGCCAACAAAGGAAGAGTACGGGGTGTAGGGACCGAACCAATTCATTTATCAAACTTCTTCTCATTACCTACTGTTGCCTAGCATTTTGCCTTTGCATCTTTGAATTCACTGATAAAAATGCAATAAAGGACATAGCAACTATATAAACCTCTGATCAGCAAGTTACTTAAGTGTCTTCAAGACAAATGTACCCCTATGTAAATGCTATCATTTTAACAGGTAAATAAGTAACAATAGGAACTGAGTTAAAAGCAGGAATTTGGGATTGTTAGGATTCAAAAGTATGAATACCATTAACCATAGCCAAAAAGCCTTTAGTTTCACAACAGCATTTATATGTGTATTAAGACCACTGAATGGAAACTGAAGAACAAGTCCTATTACATACTACCTTCCCATTATGCTTTCATAGTTCATGTAAGTATAGTTATGTACAGTCTATTACACAGTTGACAGAAGTCTATTAGACATGTTTGTAGGACATAAAAAACAGGTCTAATTGCTTCTTTCCTCTTCTTTCTAACCACAGTCAGACCCAGGGCTGATAATATTTGGAAGATACTCTAAACTGATGCTATAAAGTCATTACCTTGTGAGTGAGAAGGAAATAGCTAATATATGATCACTTGCAAGTAATTACTAATATTGACAAAATGTTTCTAACATTAGATTGATTGCTAACAAATTAAAAACCTGAGAGAAGCAATTTATAGCCTGAACATGCATTAGCAATAGTTTTTTGCACTTAGGTTGTTGGTGTTTTAGTTTCTTTCACTTTAACTACAAGGTTTTAAACCCCACAAAATAATCAAGGCCAGAATCATAGGATGGTTTGAGTTGGAAAGGACCTTAAGATCATCCAGTTCCAACTCCCTGCCATGGGCAGGGAAGCCTCACACTAGACCGTGTCACCCAAGACTCCATCCAACCTGGCCTTGAACACTGCCAGGGATGGAGCATTTACTGTATTTCTGGTGTATATCTAATGTGTGTGCAAATGTATATCTGAAAAGTGTGGCTGAGTATTCATTATTGCTACTATAAGGCTTCCTAAACAAAAACTTAACCAGAATGCCCTATGAACTGCATATACAAAAAGGTATCTGTATAATCCTTAATGATATCTGTGGTTTGTCAGTCCTGTGCTGGGGACCCCAGAATAGCAAGGTCAAAGTTTGAAGCATAAGAAAGAACAATTTTGCCCTGCAGCAGCTTCATTCTGACAACCAACTTAAAACCGACATTCACTATCCTTCCACACAGCACTTGATTATTTAAGGCTGTCATCAAGTTTGGAAGCCTGTAGCAGCTGAGCCCTATCCCTGTATCTGTCAAACCTGTCAGAATGACTTCTGTAGAGTTTCATTTCAAAGAAAATAACTACTAAACAACAAAAAAGGGGTCATTTTACAGCATATAAACTGCAAAATGAATAAATATCAGAAAGGAAAAAAACCTCTTCTTTATACTGGAAGTCTATCATCTCATGACCCATCTCTGTTAACAAACCCTTCAGAATTAATAATCTGTCCAAAAAGCACACGTTACAATGGGAAGACAAGTTGCCTAGTGCAATTCAATACGTTGACTGCTTTCATTTGTGCTCTATGAACAATGCCAATGTTCTCCAGTTCAACTGTATGTTAAACAAATGCAAAAGCTCAGATAAGACAACTTAAAGACTATGACCCAAAGAAAAGGGTACATGCACATGGGTGTAAGGAGTTCTGGGTAAAAAGGAAAACATGAAGATTGCTTCACCTCTAATAGTCTGAATAGCTCATGGAGTTCCATAGCCAAGACCAAAGATAACTGTGCTTTTAGATGAATCACAGGAAAATCTAGTATTATATAGGAAGTTACAGCTTACAAAACTTGTTTCCTCTCCAAAGCAATCGCCTGCTAAAAGGAAACCCAAAGGAACCCGCAATACCAAGCTTCTTCCGAGATTGTACATTTGAACTCATTAACTGAGATAGCCAAGGTCAGTTCTGTTGTGAGGAATTAAGTAGCTGTATTACATAACTCTTCCTCTGGACAGAAGGCATGATGTCAATGTGGCAAAAGCATCCTTGACATTTGTAGGGGTTTTATATAGGTTCTCCAGCAGCTTAAAATTCTGACCAACTATTCAAACTTTCCTTTTAATGGATTTATTCTGCAAGGAAAGCCCTTTTCTCCCTATTCCTTTCATTTTGGCTCATAGAAAGGTGAACAAAACATTAGTTTTCTTCTTTACTTCACATGCCTCCCTCCTTTCAGAACAAGGGAAAAACATATCATGGATCCTACCCTTTTTAACTCAGGAAGACTAAACCTGGAATCTGCTCTGAATTCCTGTGTTTTCTTATGTGAAATATCTTCTTGAGGCCATTTGCTTCAATTATCTTTATTTTTACTTCTCCAGGTATTTACTTTGTAGATGGATAATAACAGTGTTACATGCTATAGTCAGATGAGTTTTTTCAAGCAGCTGCCTAACCATCAAATAAACAGTACAAGTGCAGTCAACACTGGAATATTGGCTGCAATTTACATCTTTTGTACATAGAGACCTTGCTTTTATCTCCTCATATTTAACTTCTTTTGAATCCCCATTCCAGCACAATGCCTTTGGGCTGACACAAGAGAAGACAGAGATAGAAGACAAAAAATACTTGGATTTTCCATGCCAGCATTAAAAACTTGGAACCACCTGATGATATGGAAGGATTAGCAAACAACAATAAACTTAGGTCTAATTGCCAAGGGCTGGCCATTAATCCTATAATGTTTAGAGGAGTGTGAAGTGAGGTTTAAGTAGTTTAAAGCCAAGGGAAAGCACCTCTTCTCCATTCAAGGAACAGCCCGAGAAGAGCAGCCTCAGATTTTAGCACTGCATCACAGATAAAGTCAAGCCTTAGAGGAGCTTTTTTATCTAGTAACACAGAGGACTCTGAAGCTTCCTGCCATTTCTCCAGAACCACTGTGCTGTGAGAAGTGTCTTAACATACTTTAATTTAGAGGTATTCAACATAAGCCTTCAAAGGTCTTATGAAATGACCTGAATTTCTCAGGCTTTCCTGCTAAGCTGATTGTTTCTGAAAATATCTTGGCAAACCATAGTAAAAACCCCCGTATCTTTATGAAAAAACAACCCCGATAGCAGTAACTGCTCTTGACATGATGGTTAAGTCTTACAAACTCTCACCTTTTATACTGTATTAACTATTAGCTTATTCTTCCCAGACAAGTTAGAATATTCTCTTGGGACAGGTAACAATGGTAGAGTTTTGACCTAACACTCACAAAGGTATCAGAATAGGTCACTGGGCTACTTCTGAGACAACTGTAAAACAAGCATATCAAAAACACAGTGCAAGTGGTCAGTGGTATTTCCAAAGAAAGGATAAAGGTAGTCAAAACATAAGGTGATTAATAAATGCAATTGCCACAGCTCTTTAGATTTGATACAGGCATCTTTTAGCATCAACATTATGCCATTGCTGTGTTTGAAACAAAAGCAGTATGGCAGGGAGCCTGATTGCAAAGGGGAGAGTAAAAGATCTCTGAAAGCTTGGAGTTTATTGGATAAGCCCAGACTTAAGCACTGACAAGTCTGGTTACTGGATTTAAGCACTGACAGAACTGAAAGTTTCTTCATCTTCAGTGATGAAAAACAGGCTTCGCAACCAGTTCAGCTTCTTGTAATGATTAGTAGGGAAAACCAGAAAACAACATCTGCTCTCTTTTGCACATGAGCATCACTTTGTGACTGATCCCTTTATACAGAAGCCAGGGCAGTTTCAGAAAGTGATGAAAACCCCCTTCCAAACACCAAGGTTTCCTTTTGTGCTAAGAGGAGCTCCACAACCATCACCTTTGTCTTTCTACACACTGGGCACACAGAACAGGAAAGCAGAAAGTACAAATGAGGATCTCTACCAAGAGGTAGACCCTGACTGATATGCTCACTTCTGAATAGAACTCTCCCACAAGGACAAGCCTCTTTCTATCAGACCTTCAAGCTCTGTTGCTTCTGATATCAAAAAGCATCCATCAACAGTGAACAGGAAGAGTGTCCCAAATGTTATTGTCAAGACAACAATCACTGTAGTGAAGCTTCTTATAATGCCATAATTGTCTTGAACACTGAGTTGAGTACATTCTTAATGCTTTTGTGGATCACTAGAGCAGCTTATTCTGTAACCCAGCACACAGCAGGAGAGCATAAACCCAGGTTATCAAGAGGAGATCCACATCTTTCATCTTGCAGATAGATTTTTATTTAATGCCCAGTTCTGCTACTTCCTAGCACGAGGTTTTGGTACATACTCTAATCCCTACATCTCAGTTTATATCTGTAAAAAGAATGATCTCAATGCACCTGACATATATGAAAACTTTATAAAATAGAGAGAAGTGATGCAATCTTCCTTAACTTACATCCCATTGTACTCATACAGACAGTCCTAATAACAAATCTATTACCTATAAAAGATGGCCAGAGTGCCCCCTCAAGGATTCCCTTAGCTATCACTATTTGGAAATTACTTTTTATGGCATAAATTGTAATAAAATTCACTTCTAAATAGTGAAATGCGCTCAGAGGCATCTGCATTCTGGTGCTTCCTACCTAGCACAGAATTGTATCTACATATTTCTAGCAGAACTCTGCACAGCTCCTTAGAGCTAACAGCTTTATCATCTGAAATGTCATTACTGCTGTCTAAACTCATTCAGTCTTTTTCCCCCACTCCACTCATGTCTCATCACTCAAAACAGGAAAGGTAAATGGCAAGTAGCAGAGGTGACTGAAGCACAAAGCACAAATAAGGCTTCTCAGGAACAGCAACACCAGGGACACAACTTTGCCTTGAAACTATGAATAGAATCATAGATATACAGCAACAACCCATTCCTAGAGATGAGAAATGCTAAATGTCAACATTTTGCCATAAAAGCAAAAGAAAAGAAAAGCACCAGCAGAAATGATAGAAAAAAATAAAGCACCAGCAGGAAACCTAAAAATTTCAGGCTGTGTAAACATCAGCATTGTCATTTGGTCTGTGAATTAGAACTAAACCCCAGCCGCCCTACATCACATTTGTCTGGTTTGCAAAGCAGTTGGGGAAGTGAACTACACTGCTATCAGGAAACTAAACTGGAAATGTTAAACTATCTGGGTGTGTACCAAATGTGTTCCAACTGCTAAGCTGAGAACAGAGGTGTGAGGCAACATTAACATTAGAAGAAGACATTTTCTCCCCTTTCTCTCCATGCAGACAAGACTATTCAGGCCAGAGGAAGCAGAAGAGTGAAGGTTTGACAGGTATCACAGAATCACAGAACAGTTAGGGTTGGAAAGGACCTTAAGATCATGTAGTTCCAACCCCCCTGCCATGGGCAGTCAGTCAAAGAAACTTTAGACAATCCACTGCAATGCTGCAAGAGTTGTGGATATTGTTCCATTTAATTCTTGATTATCCCTTGAGTCCTGCCTAAGATGCTGTTAGAGATCTGAGCTGTTACTTGTCACAGATTGGAGTACACAACAACACTGCCTCTAATACCTCATCATCCACAAAAACTGCACAGATGGTAAATCACCATTCTGTCATTAGAAGCACTACTAAGACATACATCAACCTTCTTGTCTTCCTAATTTATTGAAGGGACAGCACAACTTTCACCAGTTTCCTATAAATTTGATACCCTTATGCATCAGCTGAAATTAAGGAGCATTTAAGAGAAAAAATATCATTATGTCCCAGGTTTTTTTGATCATAAAAGAATAATAAGTGCACCACATCAAGAAATGTATTTGGTTAAAGAAAGATTCTATTTGATTGTCTCCAGGGCTGTATAATAAGAATCTGTCAGATCTTAAAAGCATTGAGATCTTTCCTAAAGCACCTTACATCAGCGTGGTCCAAGCTTTGCTTCTTCAAGTGCAGTGAGTCAGATTTCTCTTGCGCTGAGGACAAATTCAATCCATTTTGACTTGTCTCTTGGCCTTATGTGGGCTCTACTACTTCTACCAGTGTGTTTCAAGTGCATTACATACAATTATCACCTGACAATTACACCATGATAAACTTCAAATTCTGGCTGTTACTAAACCATGCTTCTCACACCACCCGATACCAAAACTGTGCTTAAAAGTACAATTTACAGCTCTCTTTCTACTGGAAAACAAGGAGGAGAAACAAGACCATTTTAAGACTTCCCTGCAGCCATCTCCCTTTCCTAATGTTTTATTCTCTTGAAAGCAAACCAAATACCACAGGACAGTTTTAGAGAGAAAACCACAATTTTCCATTACTATTAGTAAGCCAACATAGCATGTTGACTGTTCCCTAAACATTTAGCCATAGTAATAATTACATTTAATAGGAAAGCCATGAGGACAACCATGTATCTTTTTGTATCTAAAAAGCATTTTATGAGTATAATTAGTACAAATGAAAAGGAATACTAGCATTTCTGAAAGGGATATAACCTACTCATGTCAATGGGATGAGGATTCTTAAAGTCTGTTCCAAAATTGAGCATACCATGACATACAATACTCGTTATGGTTTGTTCCATCACTCCAATTGCCTTAGTCTTATTTCTGCTTACTGAGGTTTCAAACCAGATTTTTGTAAAGAAACTTAAGGAATTTAAACATCTGCACTTGGCACACAATTAAATCTATATGTGCTCTTGAGGCACTTCTAAATCATAGAATGGTTTGAGTGGGAAAGGGCCTTAAGATCATCCAGTTCCAACCCCTGGCCATGGGCAGGGACACTTCACCCTACACCATTGAACACTGCACGGATGGTGCATTCACCACTTCCTTTGGGTAACCTGTGCCAGTGCCTCACCACCCTCACAGTAAAGAACTTCTTCCTTGTATCTAACCTGAACTTCCCCCGTTTCAGTTTAAACCCATTGTTTTATCTTGTCACATTTTAACAGGTAAAAAAACCAAAAGAAAACGTTTATCTGAACATGAAAAGCTAGTTCTGAAAAACACTGCAGAAAATCTCTTCCTATAGAATAAGCATTAAAATGAAGCAGGAAACCACAGGGCAGGGATTTTCAGATCAAAGATACATTAGCTTGTTTATGCCAACGTTTTTGAGGTTTTATTGGCACAGAATTATAACCTCCGATAAGCTCGTACACACCAGGTGTGCACAAGCAACAATTACAGAGTACGAACCATGTGCACTACCTCCAGGAATCAAACTGCTGTGGATTGATTTGATTTACAAGTCAGAGCACAAAATACCAACAGCTACTAGCAGTAAAACTGAGAGAATTACATCTTGAAAAGATACAGTAACAGACACTGCTTTGCATATAATGCATATTTATACATCCTGGAAATGCATGATTGCTGACAAACCTAACAATGTAAATTTAAAACACTGAGCATCACAAACAAAGTGTTAGCAATTAACTTTCAAATACCAATAGCAGCATCTCCATATGCCAATTTCAAATCCATACACTCAGCTCTTTATGAAAATCCTCCTCCTATAAGCAGCAATGTCACCATCTTTTGTATGGCTGCTAAGCAGTTTCAGAACACACCTGAAAATTCGAGTTCCTAATGGGAAATGAAGGGTTTGCCAAGAACTAAATACTGGGAATCACCTTCCCTCAAAACTGAAGGGCACAAAACCAGGGATTTAAAGATTTGAAGGATTTTAGCAAACCAATTTAGTTCTATTATTTAGGCATCAGTTGAACAACAGCCACTGCCAGATTTCAAGGCGGTTTAATTCTCTTTTCAACCTGATATCCAGTTACTTAGGTCTTATGTATGTATCATAAGCTACAAAACTCAACCTTGCAAATCATGGGCTCTTCGTGCATAGTCTTTGAAGAAATTTAATGGCTTAAATCAGTCACTGTTAAAACAAACCATAAAGAATGCAGCCTCACAGCATGGTGTGCACAACAGTGCATTTTCAGCATTCTTAGGAATTACCATGTAGGTAGTTATCTTTTTATGCTTTTAGATAAATGAGTTGAAATAAAGTCGCAGCATGTACTTCTCACTCTCAAGGATATTAAGCAATAAACAGAATGAATTAGAGGCACTGAATAAACATGGGTACACTAAAGAGAAGATGTCAATTCCCTCAACTCAGACTAGCTTGACCAGGTGGCTCTACGTCTTACAGGCTACTTGCAGTTATTTGAGTGTATCACATTTTGGTATGATTTGAGATGGTAGCAATTATTGTTCGATATACAAGAGCAGCAACTGAGAAACAGTGTTTAAGCCAATGGCACAGTGGTGATTGCCAAGAGAAATCTATAGCATTAATAGGCAAATGTGGACAACAGAAAACATTGCAGGAAGCTTTAGACAATGCCAGCAATTGCCTTGAGTACTCATCTTTCCCCTTTTATATCACTGTTTAGATTAAATTCTGCAACAGAATAAAGGTGAGATGGCCCTGACTGAAGATCTAAACCAGTTTTACAGTTATAATTTAACACAAAATGGCATTACTATATGAAGGACTTACTCTTGCCCCTAAACAGACACACAGTTGTACATACTATTCCTCTTACAGTCAGGACTGCTGATGTATGTTGTATGTAAAAAACCAATGAAGCTAGACAAAAGCTTTTTGTCTCTCTCTAGGAAAAATATCAAGTTTTAAATGCTCACAGATAAGCTTAAAGAAGTTACTTGAAACTTCTGAGTGCCATGAAGCAGACAGATGGGACTCTCTCCACTTATTTTTTTGTACTACAGTAACTGCGTTAGCCATTCTCTTTTGATAGCAAACTTAAAAGCACACAGTAAGCCCTCAGTGCTGTTGGAGAGGTAACAAACCCAGCCCCCTTTCTCAGCAACCTTGTCACATAATCAGAATTTCAGTAACAAACCTCATTCTCTGGCATGTTAACTCTCTGCAGCATCTGTCACTGCTATGAATGGTTGATCATAAGTACCTCTGTAGTCATCTCAATGCTATTAAGCAGATGGCAGAGCTAAATCCGAATGATGTAGTACATCTCCCTGGTGGACTTTGTTTCCATACACTACCATTATTCTACAATTCCTCAGTGATAAATCTTATGTATTCTAGAGAACATTAAACACTGAACTGACAGTGACAATTGATTTATTAGCATCCATTTCCCTTTGCCGTATTATTGTCTTTGCAAACACTTCTGTGGATCACGTGTGGAGCCAGTAAGGGACAAAAACATTTTTGCTCAATTTGAAACATACTTCAAAGACTTAAAATAAATAGATTTTTTCTTTATGCTGAAAATGTTTAAACTTACCTACAAATTTAAATGAAAACCCAACTAAATGCTCCTGATTCCTCCACAATACTCTTCTGTGAACTTTCATAGTAGAATTCATCTAGCATTAACATCAGGCCATTAACACACTACTTTCTGCAGTAAATCAAAGTAAAGAATTATAGTTCTAGACAGACATGGGGAAGTGCTTTAAGAGTCAGCTAGGTTGTGAAAGGATGCGTACACGCTGGTGAGGGAAGCTGAGAAGTCTACATGCCTGTGACATAGGCAGTCATCAGCACTAGGAATCACAAGTATGGTCTTTCACACTTCTGGTATACCATGAATTGCAGAATCCCAAGAAAGTGTTGTACAACTGCCCATGTTAAAATACTACATGTGTATATGGAAGAAGTCTTATGAAAGAATTACTGATGGCATGTGAAATCTGCCCTGCACAACTGTAAGATTCAGTCTAATCTTGCTGCTCCCCTTAGCTAGGCATTGAGTACCAACCATAAATGATCACAGCTTTTGACAGCTCTATTATGGTAAAACTGTCTCAGCCACTTTAGAATCATAGAATACCAGGTTGGAAGGGAGCTGATGGATCACTGGTCCAATCTACCTTGGCAAAGCATGACCTACATTAGGTGCCCCAGCACCCTGTCTGGCTCAGTCTTCAAGTGTCCAACACTGAGGAATCCACCACTTCCCTGGGAAGATAATTCCAATAGCTGATCATTCTCATTGTAAAAATTTTCCAATGCCCAAACCAGAATCTCCCCAGGAGTAACTTGTGCTCATCACCCCTCGTCTTTCCCGTGTGACTCCATGTAAAAAAGGAGTCTCCATCTCCTTTGTAGCCACCATTTAAATACTGGAACATGGCAATCAGGTCTCCTCTAAGTGTTTGCTACCCTTTGGATTTTAGAATTTGAGAACTATTTTGTTTTGTGCTATTATAACAATATTGAAAGCCCAGCTGATGAACCATCCCACTTTATCCTGGTATAAGTATCTAACAATCCTCTGCAAAAAGACACACACAATTTAATTACATCTCTTCTAAAAATAATCAGTTAAGATGTTTAGTCAAGCTTGGTACAGCTCCAAGCGATATTTTGAAGTCTTTTTGTCCATGAAAAATACTTCTGTTAAAAAGACATCCTCTTTGAGGCTTTGTTGCACAAAAAACAACTGCGGACAAGAAAATGTTTTAGAGGAAAACAATTTTTTATAGGATTACAGGGCATTAAGACAGATGAGAACTTGGAGAACACTCTGATGTTTCTCTCCCTATTAGTGCTGTGATAGGTTTTATCTGACACATCAGATTGCCACGCTTAAGCAAGAATAATGTCTCACACAACATCAAATAAAATACCATTAAACTTTTAAGTAAACATTACTTGGTAGCAGCAAGCAGTTGGGTTGTAGAAAGGAAGTTTTTGTAGAGGCATGCGAAGTCCCAACTACCGCAATGCACACAGAAATAAGAGTTGGCCGGTTTTTATGTCTGAACATATCACCCATCCTAGTGAATCGGATTCGGTTGTTTCTGGGAAATATACTAGAAATGGCAAAATTACAAACAATAAAGGAGGGTCATGCTTGTTGTACTGAACAGTCAAAGTTGAAGAACGTATTCCCATACACAGATATCACAGATGTACTGTAATTCAATGTCATCTTAAACATTCAGAAGATTTGTAGAGATATTTCCAATTCTATTGAAATTTTCCACCTTTAACAGCAGAATCAGTATCAGCAAAAGCTTTTAAACAAAAATGAGTATTTCAACTGTCTTTACTGTATCACATACATTGTACACAATGCACATGTGTGAACATTAATTTGATGAAGTGCAGGAAAAGGGTTCACATACTGAAAAGCTATTGCAAATTTGATGAGCAAACCCTCTTTTCACTTTACTAGTTACTTCTCAAGTTTCCTCATTAATACACAATACCAATATCACAATCTTCTAGATTAATAGTATTTCTATAGTATGTCTTGATATTAATTTCTTAGGATTACTACTTTCAACTTACAAATAGAAGTTATTTTTTCGCATGCTAGTCACACAAAGGATGTATTTTAACCATGTGAATGCCCTCTATGTGCAAATGTCTTTTCCTTCCATGCCTTATGAGGCAAAAAATCCTGAATGATGTAAAGCTTAATGATAAAAACACTTTTCCCTAATTTCTTTCATAGTAGTAAGGGCATTGCAATGCACCTACATGATAAATCTCTTAGTGGTTACAAAATGGCATTTTGCAATATGGGCTATTTGCTATTCAGATTCAAGACAGGAATGCTGTTCTAGGTAGCTCAGATGGCTGTTTATAGTTATTACTTTCTGCCTGCCAATACAATCCCAAAAATTTTTGCCAAGCCAGAAATTATGCCAGAAAAATCAATGTCAAAACCCCATGAGAAGCATACAAGTGAATCATTTCTTGTTTTCTTTTACCATGCAACACTTCGTAAAGCTGCGGGAATGGGAAAATGAAGTAATTATTCAGAAGCTCATGAACTCAACACAATCTAACAGTATATGTATTGTGGTACAATACATAAATAGGTAATTATACAGGTAAACCAGAAAGAACAATAACTTTATGAAGTATGTCCTTCCAGATGGCTAAGTATGTATACATAGCATATCTAAGATTACACATATCCTTATGTACTAGTCCTTTACAAGAGCAATTTCAATTTTCAGGAGATGTGCTTTTTGCTAATTTCAGTTCAAAGGAAAATTAGTGAAAACCTTAACATAGAAAAAAATCAGATCCAAGTAATGTTTAGTTTTGGCTCAGACAAATGACTTTGTAATGAAGTCCAAATGTTTGTGTGCAATAAACCCATTTACCAACACTAGAAGCAGTAAAACAGAACAGAATTGCCAACATAAAAGTTGAGGACTATTTTGGTAATTTTCTTTCTGGAAAAAATCCATTACCAACAGCTGCTCTCTAAATGTAACATTCTACAGAGCCTCGTGTTTTGCAGGTCCTACACTGCTGCTTTCTTAAGTTATATTATTCTTATTAATTTTTGGTAGCTTGCAAGACTCTGTAGGAGCCAAGTGTCAGACAAAGGTATTTTCATTCTGTTAGTTCTCAGCAATAATGACACTTGAACTTTTCACTAAGCTTTTTCCACATTAAGTTGTTGTACACAGGAAAATATTCATTTATAGAACAAAATTTAAGCTGGGTATATCAACACTATAGCAAAGCAGATGTCAGGTGTAAACAGCTTTGTTCTCAACTTTGCTGTGAATAGTTCTCCACCATTTCAGATAAAGCTACACTGTAGAAGTCTTAAATATATAGCAGAAGGTAAAACATTAAGTAGTATCTGTTTATCAACATCACAATAGCCACCAATATCACAGAATCATAGAATGGTTTGGGTTGGAAAGGACCTTAAGATCATCCAGTTCCAACCCCCTGCCATGTGCAGAGACACCTCACAGTAGACCATGTCACCCAAGGCTCTGTCCAGCCTGGCCTTGAACACTGCCAGGGATGGAGTATTCACAACTTCCTTGGGCAACCCATTCCAGCGCCTCACTACCTTCACAGTAAAGGGCTTCCTCCTTATATGTAACCTGAACTTCCCCTGTTTCAGTTTAAACCCATTCTCCATTGTCCTACCACCCTTTCCTACTGTCATTTTCCCAGTGGGCAAGGTTTGAAGCTCCAATCACCCCAAACCACCAAAGCAGTAATGCAGAACTATAGTATTTTAACCATTTTCTCAGCATTCTTGCTGCAATCATTTGAAGTTCATTGCCATACAAGTTTCAGGAAGTTCTCAATGACATTACAGAATCTGCTACTGATCAAACTAGGAATGCTTGGTCTAAGCAAAAAAGAGCAAGGATAAATTATAACTCAGTAATACGTGCACAAAGTTCCCTTTCCAGACACGCACATTAGAAGGACCCAACAGTGGGGGTGAGCATCCAAGCTTCTAAATATGTCATGTGATACTTGCCATTAAGTTCAAACTATCACCTAACACAAGTAATTTGTACTACACAGCATTTCTCCATGATGGGAACACATTAGTATTCCTTGTAATTCATGGAGTTTCAAAATAGCAGTTCTCTTTAAGGAAACAAAATGTGAAGAAAATAAATCATAAGTGCTTAAAAACACTGCTAAGAATGAAGTGGGAGAAGGAACACAGAGAAAGATTCAGATTTGTCACAAAGAGAATTCCAGAGAGGAGTAAAACAAAAGGATGTACTTTTTTTCTTACAGTCAAGTAAAGGTAAAATACTGGAATACAGCCATGTTTAAGCAGCAAGAAAACTGCAATCAGCTCTTGTTTCAGATTTATGATTTAGCATCACTAAAACTGATTCAAGTTCTCATTTCTGTTTCTTTTTGATCACTCAGTAACTTGACTTACATGTTACTAGAGAGAAATAATCACTAAATGTTATCTCTAATAAGCCTTTTATAAGATTTTTTGCTGGTAAAGATGAAATTGAAAGAAATTGAAAGTAAAACTAACTTCTCAACTGTAGAATACTTCAAATGTAGATAGAGCAGATTAAGACTTACCTTTGTGCTTGAGTGCTATAGCTGTTATCATAGGAATCATAGGTTTGTTCATCATAAGCAGTTCCATAGCCATCATCATACTCCTGAAATGGTATAAAAGAAAGGTAGTATTAACCATAAACACAGTCCAGAAACAAAGTAGTAGCCTAGATCTAAATAGGAAAGAATACTCTTCTGAAATGTATGAGACATGTACACCATAAAATGGCAAAATCTTAATGACAGTAATAGAAACTACTCCCATTTAGGAGGCCACACCTAAGACTAAAGGTTTTAATTATTGGCAGTGTGCTTTGAAAAGATCTTTTTTTTGTTAACACTACCTTGTGCAGAGATAGCAAAAATACTTCACATCTCCATATACTTGAATTTAAGCTGTGTGAGCCACCAACCTTCAAGAAAGCCCAGGGGAGCATCTTGAGAATCAAAACATCTGACTAAATATTGTGCAACTGACTTATTTCTGGTCAATAAATGCAATGCTCTACATAGATTACAGATGGGAAAGAAAATCCCTAGAGATAACACTAGTAAGAATGATTGTTTTACTTTTCTGAATGCCCTCTATATAATTTTCAACTTGTGGGAGTTTAGCATGCATTAAGAAAATAAAAGCAAGCATTTCTTACTCCTCCCACATTATCCACACTATTTAAGTATCCCCTGTAGTAACACTCTTCCCAGAATAGCACTGGATTTAAATAAAGTTGAAAAAGCCACTAATGCCAGCTACAAGCCACACAAGTTTAAGATAAAACCCAAGTGACAATGATACCAGGTTTTTCCCAGAGGATGAACTACAGAAATCCAAAGAACTGTCAGCAATGTTTCATCCTTAGAGATAAACATATGGAAAGTAGAAACAATGCTTCCTTAGTACTAATTCCTAGGAAATACTAATATCCAAATCCTATCCAAATATACCAAAGACCCCTAAATATCCATTGAGGGGTCTTGTCCAGTTTTGCCTGATGAGAATGACTTAATGAGAAGATACTTTGAAGATATAAGGACCAAGAGAAATCAAAATCAGGCATCATCATACATATGGTGTTTTCAAATTAAGTGTGTATCAAATCCTAGCAATGTAGATAAAAGTCTCATGAACAAAAAAGCTCTTTACCAGGAAAGGGAAGCTTCAAGAACCTTTCAGTGATGACAGAAAACAAAAGCTGACTAGCAGCATCAATTAGGTAGGGATGACAAATGATGCACTGTCCAACCCCAGCAAAAACACATCTCCTGCATTTGTAATTGACAGCTTTCTAGACATCGGAAGGAAAGCTTTCTACAGCAGAAGCCAATGACATCCTCAAAACAACTGGCAGGAAACTGAATTTGCAAAGAGTTTTTAGCATTTTTTCCAGGAAAACCAGGCCATCTGCCCATCAGCACGGCTTCACCACCACTAGATCAGTGAGCATTATTGTTTCCAGGCAGTGTTTAGTAGACGGGTGTCTATGAATGTTTGCCAGTACAAATGAGGGACAGCCTAGTCATAGAGCTGGAAGAAGAAATGAGGATTCTTTCAATTGTCTGTTGTAAAGAGATCCATGGATAAATAATCCCACTTGAAAAGGAAATGCATTATTTTCTCTTTCAGTAATTCACTGTCCTGAAACTAAAACTTGAAACAGAGTCCTAGTATTCTCTTTGCCCATCTGATATGGATATAGCTTTTTCTCGATAAGCCATACACTGAACCCACAAAACCATTGCCTCCTGGCAGTTATTACAAACAAGCACTTTATTACTAATTGATGCAATGCACAGACATCTGTTAACAATACAGACATTGATCAACAGCAGAAGCTGGCTGAGCCAACTTACTTGCTCTGCTCCAGACCATTTACATGACATTTTCTCTCCTCTCATAGAACCTCTCAACTGTGAACCAGCCATCCCTAAGAGGAGCTCCCAAACTTCAAACCATGCACACCCAACAGTGGCAACAAATGAAAGCAGAGAACTGAAATTAACCTTTTAACATGGTAGAAGAGCTTTGCCACGAAGGATTCATTGGAGATTGCTTAAGCAATCAGTCCTATTCACATTTACTAAAAACTGATCATGAAAGAAAAGAGGAAGATAGCCTACTCTGAAGTTATGGTGTATCTATAAATTCTTGAAGACAAAGGAACAAAGTAAATGTGAAATAGGAAGACCCTTAATAAGACAACTAGCAGAATAAAATAGGTTTTCATGAGGTCCATGTTGTATCAGACTTGAGTGTTTCTAATACCAGCATTTCTCTTCCAAAGAGATGTTGCCCAGACTCATTACTGTTCACCGTTTTGCATTAATAAATTGACTACTGCAAAAATTAAGCCCTGCATTATTACATTGTTGAAGGTGGCTTTGATCGCTTTGAAGGGTAAAATGTCTGGTTTGTAGTTTATACGTGGGACTCCTGTCGCTTGGCATTAAAAAGATCAACTTCTGCTGTTGCAATTACTGTAATCTGCTTAAACAGATCAACTCTTCCTTTTCATTGCTGTATTTACATTTATAAAACCAAAAAAAAGGCATTAAACCCACAATAAACATGTGGAACATGCTGCAAAAATCAAACAGGTTTAAAGAGCTGCTCTCAATGGCTTGTTCTGTTAAGAGATAAGAGATTTTAATTCCAAAACACTTGTTTATTGTGCACTATTCCCTTGAAGCAGCAATTAGGCAGGGACAGCTGAAGTATGTTTCAGAGCTTTCCTTGAATTGTATCTGACATTATTTTCTTAGAGTATTTTCAGGTTACAAATAAGGTTGGTCAAGGCAGAATGTTTTACATTTTAGATTAAATCCACACCACTTGAGTATTTTCTTTCTGAAACAGACCTCTTGTGACTTCAATAAATGATTTAGTATCTGGTTGAAATATCCTTGGCTAACTTAAGCTAACTTAAATTTAAAATATCATGTTTACATATACGTAATGAAAACGGACAAGACAGAACCTAAATATGGATATCCTGTACTAAAGTACATCACAGCTTCACTGACAAGTGTTGTCACACAGATTTCTTGGTATAATACAAGAATGACATCTTCATAAGAGTATTTTAACTGCATCTTTCCTGCTGATTTTTTAGGATGTTTTGGGTATTCATAAAGGAATTCATTTTCATATTTAAAGCCATTCTTTATCGGGATGACATCATTTGTGTTCCTACTACCACCAAATGCATATGATGGACTTCCCTCTCTACTGCAATTACAGAAGTCTACAAATAGCTCTTCCTAAAAGTACTTCATAAACAAAGTTCACTGGTGAAGCTGTATTTCCTCTCCTGTTCAAAAGTCCCAAAGCTTAAGCAAGATCATATTCTCATCCCATGAATGGGAGCACTTTGTTATTTATTATCCTACTTTTCAGGCTAACCTAGAAAACTAAATCTCATCAGATTTAGTCTGATCAAGAGCCAAGTGTGCTGTACAGTTTCTGCTTACAATAAAAATGTAGAAAAAAGTGAGCTGAAAATGCTGAAGTCCTCTTAAACTACAGGTATTTTCCACACAACATATAAAACATCAGCAAGGAACATATAAGAGCCAATGTCCTGACCTTTTCATTTCAGTCTTAAGAATCTTCCCCCAAAGTAACAGAAGAGGTAGAATTACAAGACATCCTCTGGAAATATTAAACTATTCTGTAAAACCTCAAACCTTCTTAACACCAATATTAAGCCAGCCTGTAAGCCAGAATTCTACATTTCCTCTTAAAGAGAGCTCCTGCCTGCAGTGGTGTCATTGATAGTGCCTGCAGTTGATATAAATCCACAAAGCAGCACTGCTAACAGTAATTGTTCAGTGGGATGTGCAGAAATTTTTCATGAACAGAACCAAAGGCAATGTGTAAATATGCACCCTTCAAACATATTAAAAACTAAGTTACCAGCATGGTCAGAAGATGATAAAAGCAATGAAAGCAATCTTTACTAAAACCTCTGCAATACCCAAACCATTATAAATCATGCTAAGCCTTGCTCATCAATGTTTCTTTCCAATAATTAAGTACTCTAAACATACCCTTGTTTATGGGGAATAAGAAATAGTGGCTTTAAATTATAATCTGCTGACAGTGACAATGACAGACTGGTGTTTGGGCCCTCTTTAGGGGAAATTAACAACGTTCTGAAGAGAACAAGTCAGAATCAGAAAGAAAGGAGAGGGTAAAAAGTTCATTTTAACAAAAAGGCCATTTATGGTGCTGGAAAACAAATCCTGAAAGCAATAAGAAATCAATTTTCCAGCTCTCCCCAACTAAAGAAATCCATCCAAGGGAAAAAAATAAGGCTGTTATCACTACAACTAAAAGGTTGTTTCTTTTCCTCATCATTCTCTAAAATTAATACTTATACCAGTACTTTATCACAGAATACTAGAGGAATGACTTCTTTTTAGACAGACTACTATACTCAAAATGCTTTTGCAGAGATTAGCTTGGAGAAAGGACATGAGATGACACCAATGCACTGCAATGAAGTGGGTTTTTCTTGGTAAATTACAATTGTAAAGGGAACAGCCATTTTGTTGTGTAGAAATAACATCCCCCAATCATTTAATCAACAGGGAATACGGGGCAATCAAAACAAATATGGGCAGCTGAAGCCTCAGTGATACCATTAAGGACATTAGCAGGAAACATGCACAGACTGTAAGCTCTTACTTTGTACATTTTTCATCTGTTTTCATCTAGAAGAAGCCTAGTGCATATTCAAGCAGAACAAATACGGTGTTCCTGGAATGACAGATGTACTTTTACATCTTTCATGTACCTCAAAAAACAACCCGGAAGAGTTCCTAATGAACATAAGCAACAACATTTAATTCAAGTTACAACCAGGCCAAAACAATTTTGTCTTTCAATATACAACAGAGAGCAGTGTCAGTACCAGGAGGACAACTCATGCTCATTCAAAACCACCAAGTCAGAACATGGCCAACTTAGATAAGCAGCTTAAACTAAGACTTAATATGTGTATTTTAAATGCACATTGTGGGTGAACTTTCAACTTTGAGACAGCCAGCTGGAAAAGCTTTTCAGCCTTCCCTCCAAAGTATTCCACCGTTTCCACAGCCAAAGTCACCCAAGTTCCCCCAAAAAATGTAGATTTTCCATTTTTCTTTCCACCTCATCTTGAAAACTCAGGAGAAAGCCAGTGTAAAAGATTCAAACTAAACACCCCAAATTAAGGGACTTAAAGCTTTTTTACGCTTTCTTCTTGCTTGCCCTATTCAGCATGAAAAAGAACATTGGAATTGGCAAAAAAAGACAAGAAATAATGGCTTGATAACAGCTTGCTTTCCAGAAGTCTTACCTGAATTCACCCTGACTTTAGGAATAGTCTTCACACTTCCGAGAAGCCAAAACTCAGTAAATACATTGCTTAAAAGGTCTAATACCTAAGTGGAAACCACAACATTATCTACAAAGGGGAGCAGGGATAGAATAGACAGAAGATTGTATCTCTCGTTCTTAGAGAATGAAGCTACCTTAAACCCTTTTCCAAACCCACAGTTATTTTGAGTCACATTCGACATAACTAAGCAAATAAAAGCATTTGAAACCAATGTTGCCTGTTATGAGGGATCTATCAACATGCAGAAGACCAAGGCAAATTAAAACATGGTGTGACTCCTCACAGTGAATTATAATTATACTTGAGCTTTATGCAGGGAGAACTCACATTATTCTCAAAGTCTTGTGCCATCTGGACTGGCACTGCTTAATATTCTGCCACTTCAAGAAGCATTAGGGGTTTTCTATTAAGCAGTTTGGGCATATTTTATATGGTATACAAGGATTTTTGCTCTTTTTCCCAACAGATCACTCCTTCAACATGAACAGCAAGCAAGCAAATGAACATTGAGAAAAACATCAACTTTAAAACCAGTTCATCATGCCAAATGAGCATTGTATTAATAGTGAATAAAGAAATTCACTTTTCAAGAACCTGCTTTCACATAATGCTAATTTTCAGTTTTTAAAAATATAAATATGATTTTGAAAAGGGGACAGGGAATTCAAACTCTGTACTGTCAATCAAATCAGAGCACTAGCTTTCTAAGAAGGTACACTAAGTAATAGGCTATAGGTTATTCAGCTGAATGGGCTCTCACCTCTAAATAGTAAGGCTCTGCATTCATTCCTTTCACTAATGGATACGTACATGTGCCTTTTATAATAATCACTGCATCATGCAGTTTTGTTCTTAGCCATCCAGCCAAAAGTTACTGGTAAACAAACTTCCCTTAAGTCTACACAGATCTGTAAGGATTTCTTGCAAAATCAAAAGGAGAGAAACCACTGCCCCTGACCCTGTATCCTAGGACAGTCAATGTCCTGATTGCCTGCACACCAGCTCCAGAGAGAACCAAGGCAATGTGAATACCTGTGATAGGAATTTGGACCAAGGGCCTTCCACTATACAGGAAAAATACTCAGCTTTCAATTACAAAGAGATGACAGCATGTTATGGTAACGTCCTTCGGGTCCTCCCCATTTCTCATAGGAAACAGTACGAGCATAGTCTCATACTGTTGTAATACCTGTAACGTGTATCCTACAGTATACATAGCAAAGTAAAATCTTATAATACAGACTTAATATGAGAATTACAAACTTAATCATAGAATCATAGAATAGTTAGGGTTGGAAAGGACCTTAACATTATCTAGTTCCAACCCCCCTGCCATGGGCAGGGACAACTCACACTAAACCATGCCACCCAAGGCTCTGTCTAACCTGGCCTTGAGCACCATCAGGGATGGAGCATTCACAACTTCCCTGGGCAACCCATTCCAGGGCCTCAGCACCCTCACAGTAAAGAACTTCCCTCTTTATATCTAACCAGAACTTCCGTGTTTAAGTTTGAACCCATCACCCCTTGTCCTGTCGCTACAGTCCCTAATGAAGAGTCTCTCCCCAGCATCCCTATAGCCCCCCTTCAGACACTGGAAGGCTGCTATGAGGTCTCCACGCAGCCTTCTCTTCTCCA